>PVIR01042986.1:0-11967 GCA_004026965.1 Petromus typicus | reverse complement strand
TTCCCTGATGCTTCCCCTGGGCCACTGTCATTTCTTCTGTGAGATGCTGCTTCCATCTGTTCAGTGTTTTCAGGTCAGGAGTTGCAAAGTTTTCCTTCAACTAGTTCTGTCATGATTCTTCTCTGAAGGCCTCAGTTCTGACCCCTAGTTTTCCTGTCCTACCAAGTACAACTACAAATTCAACAGTCTATACTCTCCATGGGGCCTCCTTACATTCAGATCTTTATATTTATTTCCTATGTGCCTTTGGTCTACAGCCCAGTCTGTCTGCTGTTTTCCAGGTAAGTCTTTTGGAATGCAAACTATAGCAGCATATAATTGTCACTTTGGCTGCTCTAAAGAAATTGAGACTTCCTCTGTTCTGTTAGTCATCAACTTATGTAATCTAGGCATTTATGTCCCTATTATTTGATATGAAAATGTAAGTAGATTTTCAAACTTATGTTCATGAAAACCTCAGATATCTTTTAGGCTCACTTGAAGAAATTATACATTTTATGTACCCTTTCTAAAACTTTCAGTCTAAATTTTTTTTCTCAATATTATTTCTTCTTAAAAACACAGGCAAATTGAATGTACAGTAATAATTCCTAGAGTTTGGGAAGACTGTAGAGGGAAATGGAGAAATCATCGGTGAATGTGAATACACTGGAATGTATACGTTTTTACAATAACACACTGAGCTCTATTAATATGCATATAGCACAGGTGTTCAGGAAAACTGAAATGAAAACCATTAAGGTAAGTGAAGAAATATTGTGTGAGTTCCCTACCGGTTGGTTGCCCTGCAAATTGCCCGGAGTTGAATGACATAGTCACAGGACTTCACTCTATAAAATATCCATCTACCAGTTTTAAATTCTTTATGCAACATTACAATGTTACTATTTTTGTCTAAAATGTCACCTAAATGTCTCTCAGTTGGAAGCGGGTACTGGGTAGCAAAAGCTGTCTCTGAGATGTATGTGGGAGCTATACTCTCTCTTTGCTTTCTTCGTGTGTGATACAGGAAACTGAACTCTTGACACTGAGCTTACAAGTTAGAAACAGTAGCCCTGAATGAAATCCTGGGCCTTGAGCTTCTATTTGGGTCTCTGGCTCCTCCTTTATCTCTTTCCTTCTTCAGTATCATGGTAGGACCACATTCCCTAGGGAAGTCAGTGTGCCATGCCAATTCTAGCTCTACGCATGCTGATCATGGACTAAATACACTGTATTTGTGAGTCCATATAAAGTGCTAATCCCTGAAGTAGCAAGTGTTCATATTGCCCTAGGGACGAGAATCTAATAGTGAAAATCGGTGTCAGGACTAGAAACACTGCTCTCATGTAAGTTAATGCCGTGTTTAAAAAGTTTTGGAAGTGGTATAGGAAGAATTTTTCAATTGAGATTCAGTGTAGAGAAGTGATAAATACAATGCACTGTGCTTGAGTGCAAATCTGGTTTCAAGTTCAGAAAAGGATAAAGCAGACAGCAATGGAGAAATTAGGGTCAGGCTCAGGAAGACTCAGGAACACACACACCACTGCCAGTTGTACTAGATGCTGTGTGTGTTCAGCACAGGCACAAACATTGTCCACAAGTCGACTGGTCTCCGGCAATGTTCTGGGAGAGTAAGACCAGTCACAGTGGAATACTTCACTTGGGGATGAAGATCCAAGGCCAGTCTCTGTTAAGTTTGTGTCACATTTACTGCTGAATGCCAGTATGGATATCTATATCGAATGTCCTGAGGCAAAGGCAGAGCTGAATGACTTCGAAGCTCTTGTGTTTCACCAGAAAGGAGCACTTAGGACTGTATGAAATGAAGCAGTGATTGGTGAAATTATACAATCAAAAAGAAGCCAAGTACTTTGTATAGAATCTAGAAAAAAATGCAGTAGGGCAAATCTCCACATATCATAGGATCAGGTGCCTAAAAGTGTAAGTCTTTAATTTGAACAGAAAGTCCTTGGGATTCAGGCTGACATGGGGTTCCTGAAGGGAGTACAACTAAATTTAGCCATCAAGATCCCCAGTGACCATGAGTGAAGGCAGCCTGGCTAATGCAAATGGTGATGAAGAACCATTTTCTTGATGATATGGAAGTGGGATTTCAAGCACGAGGATAGTAAGAGATATAGATTCTGAGAGGTCTGGCTTTTAATTTCAAACAAATGTGTTATGGGGTCACTGTGGATTCATTCCTGGACTACAGTCTGTTCCCTGATGCTCAGGAGCTTCATGTCCACAGAGACATAGGTATGGCCAGGTCAGCATGAAGGCACTTCTGGTCAACCCTACACAGCCAGGGGAAGAGGGGGGGACACAAAAAGTACAAGTCAATCGTGTGTCTGTGGGAGAGTGGGAGAGACAGTTCCCTGTTCATGTCATTCACCAACATGAGACCGGTGCAATGAGAAGCACTGGTAGGTCAGATTGGCTGAGTACATGGCCGTGCTGGGAAATGGCCCCCTTTCTGCAAGCTGACCTGCATGACCTCCCCAGCAGAACCCCTTCCCTGGTGCACCAGCCTAGTTGCTGCTCTGGGATATACTAGCCCCTCCCCCAGGACAAGACCTTCTGTGGTTGTGGTTTGATGACACCATAAACCCCAAAGATGGTCACTCCTTTTCCTGTCAGGACGGTGTAAAGAGAGCTCAGCAGGCCACTGTCATACCTCAGGGAGCCTCAGACACTAGCAGGATAGAAAAATAATCACCAGAAACTACAGTGGAGGTTGAGTTGCCCAGCCCAAGAACACAAGGCTGGCCTTCTGCCGGGGCCTGCCTGGCAAGACAACAGGATGGCAAAGTTGAGGGGTGAAGACTAAGAAGAAAGATATGAGATAGAAAAGTTAGAAATCAGAAGCACTCTTCAGTCAATACTGAATGAGTGCCGCATTTATTTCTGAGCCTCTTTTTATACATCTTTTAGGCAGTGCTTCCATGATGGTTCGTTTGCTTGCGTGTACAAAAGTAAAAAGAAAACAGCAGAATCAATGTGGTGACATACAATAGTCAATACATCATTCTTCAATCATTTCTTTCAAGTTATTCCTAGCTCTCTACTATCTACTTAATCAAAACCTACTTTCTTGACTTGTCAACCTCAAGGTCAAAAGAACAGGAGGGCAGATTGTACCAATAATTATCTCTGTGTATGTCTGCTTCTAAGGTCACAGTGCAGAGACTGCTTTAAGTTGTTTTTCTGCAGAAAGCAGCGTTGTTTTGAGGAACTGAACAGTACTGGGCTCCAATCCAGAAACCAGTTTAGCCCCCTCTCCCTCGCAGGCAGTCAAGAGCAGCAATCTAAAAAGACTGCAGATCATCCATGGGCACTGGGCAACATCCGTTATGGTGCAGACTGCCTGAATTATCAGGGCAGTGCCCGGAGCACACTTCCAGGCCTGCTGACAGGGAGAGAAGAAGACAGCCATAGCATTGTTGGAGACGGCTCCTAACAGCCATCAAGGACCCTGTCTTCAAACCTGGTGCAAACACAAGGTGAGTAGCCCCACACAAGCACCTTGGCTTCCCCCGTGGTTCCAGTCAACAAAGCTCCTTCCACTCCCACATGTCTCTGCTGTACCTAATTCCCTTCTACTCTCCCTTCTCTACCTCCTTCCTCATCCAGAGCCTTCTGTGTTTTCCCTGTGTCCTTTCTGGTCCCCAGTAGCATAAGGAATTATCCATGACCTCTACACATAGTCAGAGGAAAAGAGCTACCCAGGAAATGTAAGAAAAAGAGACTGCCAACAGACAGCATCCATTTCCAGCTCTCTGTGGTGGAGAAACACATTTAAAATGACCCAGAACAGAAGGATCTGAGTGTGATGGCTTCTTCACCCTCAAGGAATATCACTACTAGTTGGCTGTGGAGGGCATTTCAATGTGGGCTTTTCCTTGGAGGGGCATTGTCAATCTCTCCCATTTCTCCCAAGCTAGGTACAAGGCCTACATTCACACAGAGAACAGAGTTCTTTCTGTAGCCTGTGGTATGAAATGTAAAGGGGAAATTTGTGGTCAGGGATCAACCTGAGCCCCTTCTTATCTTCCACTTATGGCTGAGCAAAGACTTGTCATTCTACGCCCCTACTCTGCAAACCCACTTCCTTTCCTTCTCATATGTAGCTCTCCCACCACACCTTCCCACCATAGGAGTGCACGTGTGCACATGCAGACACACACACATACACATACACACACACACACACACACACACACACACACACACACACACACTTCCTCATAAGCAAGAGATTTTTCTTTCCTCTACTGTTGTCCAGTTGAGATCAACTACTCTGCCTATATGGTTGATCATTACCCTGGCACCTGACTTCTTGAAAGTCGTAAGACCTCTAGTGTCTATCAAATCACTGGCTGCCTTTGTATTACCTAGTGTGGTGGAATTCCCATACTGTTGGTCTTGCTTTGGACTATATTGGTTTCATTTATTCTTCAGCTGTTGGAAATGGCAGAGCTGTGCTGATCATCTGCCTTATTTAGGTTTGCCTGAAGGGGTGAGTACATTGGGGAGGAATTTAACCTTGAATCACTTTGGAGAGTTTTTACACCATCCCTATCTGATTGGCTCCTGGAAGGGCATAGAGAGATCACAGAGGTACTTCAGCTTGGGGAAGACTGTGGAGAAATGAAGGGAACAGCTGGATTTGAACAAGGTAGGATGCTTGAGGAAGGAGTCCAAGGGAAGAACCGGCTGCCTATTGTGATTCCACTCACCTTGTATTGGACACATGTTCAAGTTCAGTCACAGCAGTGGCCACACACCTGGTACCAATTTTCTACACTGGTATCTTTCCTCTCCGTGGGACAATATACTAACCACGTGCTATTTAATGGAAGGAACAGTGTATTTTAGCTCATCAGCCACATAGATTCAGGCCATCGTGGGCCCGATCAGACACACAAATGGCATGGCACAGTGGTAAGGCAGAGGCAACTTGATCCTGTCACGGCCACCAAGAAGCAAAGAGACAAGAAGTGGAGTGGAGAACGCAGGGTGACAGCCCCGGAGAGCTGCAGTGAGAATTCACCTCCATATGCTCCCCAGGGATCCACCTAGCTAACTGTTTCTCCTCCAACTGGGAGATATTTGTGGGTCACATCAGATCTAAACCTTAATGCTATCCCTTTGCAGAAAGAAGCAAAAATTGTAAGAGATTTTTTCCAGACTTAGGTCATGTGATTGTGACATCTGACATATTTGAAATGCATAGGGCAGGCCAGCTGGCTGGAAACTCACACAGCATTTCTGAATGCTTCGTAAGGATTTTCTCTTCATTTTACTTCAAGTGTAAATTGTACACCTCCATGGAATTGGGTGTGACACGTCACACACAGACACAGTGCTCAGTAATTAAATGTTGTCACTGTCATGCTTCCACATACGAAAGAGCACATGTGTTACTTCACACTGTGTGTGTGGCTGGCTCCACTGAACGTAATTGCCTCTAGTGCAAATGACTAACATTTACGGAAATGTTTCAAGTTTAAGGTTTTAGACTGGAGCAGACAAATCCTGGAAATAAGGAGAGCAAGCCTACCAACATGTCTACAGTTTTATAGAGATAGTTATAAGAGTCCACCTCCATTTTCACCTAATATAATTCAGATCTAAGCAGAGTAATGCATCACTCTCAAGGCAGACGATCAGAATAACCCAAAACTTTGAATTTCCTAAAATCACTATCTTTTGCATCAGGAATTTATACTGCAAAACAACCAAAGGGAAAGAGGAGGTACTGAAGGGAGAGGTAGAGAGAGAGACATTCGGGTAGAGATAGCGAAATAGAGAGACAGAGGCTGTGGCAGGGAAAGGCACGGCAGAGGTAGAGACAGGCAGAGGATGTCACAGCAAACACACAACAGCACCCGACCTGAAGTATTAAAACATGAGGAAGTCCTGGAGAGACTGGAGACTGTTCAACAGGCCCTGGGGTTTGGGTACAGGCAAGGAAATGGGTCTGGCTGAGGCCTGCATAAGTGACTCATGCTTGCACAAGTTGGAGCAAAGTTTTAAAATTCCGACATCTACAACATGGCACAGGCTGAGGCTGTACCTCCGACCAGAGAAGTGAATGGTCCAGGGTAACACTGGGAGACCAGGAACATGCAGACACTCTGGGTACAGAAACTGTAGTAATAATTGAAACCACCCCGGTGAAAGAGGCCTGGTTTTCATGACAAACGCTGTTTTGACCAAGTATGAAGACCACATTAGAAGCAGAGGAGCAACTACAAGAGTAAACCATAGTAGCGTTAGTTATTCCACAGTCAGTGAAGAAACCCCCCTCAGCTTTGTGTGACTGAGGATCAGGTGCGTTGAGTCGGCTAAAGATATTGAGGATCAGACCCAGTGGAGTCTGGGACACAAAGAGAAACAAAGTGACCATCCTTATAGGGATGGAGATTTCCTAGACAATATTTCTGCTCCCGATGATATGCTCCCAGGTGTTCCTTGTACGGAGTGTAGAAAAGTGCACTCCGGTCCACCTGAGGTCCATTCTCGGAGTTCAGGTGTGGGAAACCAGGTAAGAGTACGTAACCTGAACTTTTGCATTAAGTTCTAATGTCCTGTGAGTCCACAGCACATGGCGATATAATTAGCTAGGCAGAAATGACAGACAAGCTGAGCTTTGGTCTGATCTGTGCTACTCTGGGTAGCAAGACCCCGGATCCCAGCCTGCCACACCTTTCATTATATACATTTCAAAGATCCAGAAATGTAGGGAGAGACCAACAATAGTTCTAGAATAGTTAGACAGATGGAGATCCCACATGGCAAGGCAGATGTCAGCAGTTGTCCTTAAATGTTATGCAGATCCAGTGTAGTTCTGCCCTGAAACACCACAGCAAGTGTCACCATCAGATCCCTGTTGTTACCAGAGCTGAAGACAAGAGTTAAGTCCAAAGTCCTTTGGCAGGCAGGAAGGCCTGGTCAAGTTGGAATTTGCAATTGTTTCTCCCAAACAGAATTGTTCCCAACCTATCTCCTTTCCTTTTGATATTATGTAAATGTTTTTAGGGAAAATCAAGTACACCCAATAATGGCTTGTTTTTATGTGAGAATCCACACTGAGTTAAATGTCTATAATGTTATATGAAGAGCTATTCCGAACTGTGGTTAGAGGAGAAAAGGAGCTGGTATGTAGAGAAGACTGCAGACCAGGACCCCTTCTAGGGAGCTGATATTATAAGCCTTAAATGAAAACCGTGGTGTAAATTAGCACTATAATCTGTTGATAAAGCATATCTGGTGGATATTAGTCAAAGTAAAAATGTCTAGTACCGCAGTTGTTGTGATGTATATGACCACATAATTTGGCAGCCTATGGTCAATAATGAACAGGTAAGAACAAGTTATAATGAGGCCTGTCTGTACTAAATGAAGTTAATCTCTCACTGTCAAACAAGGTCAAACAAGTCTCCTCAGGCAGTATCTTGGAACCATGCAAGTTTCTCAGCTCTTCCATTAGCGTCAGCCATCAGGACATGTCAGAGCCTTTGCTTGGCCATAGCGCTTTCTGCAAAAGCATGGGAGACTTTTGTTTTTTTCTTCTCCAGGTGATATTCCATTGGCACGCCTTTGTAGAATCGTAGGTCTCCTGGAGAACGTTTCGTCATGTTGTGGATCTTCAATTGTTGTATTTGATCTTGGAGGGCCAGGGCCACAATATTTGCTTCCTTTTAGCCCAGTTACTTCTCTAGTTTTGGTCTCTTAAACTTTAATTGATAAAAACCCAGGAGAGAAGATCAGTAATATTAATAGAAGCAATGGGAGTAGTCAACTCAACTATTATAAGTCTAAGTGCACACAAAGAATTTAGGAATAAAAACATAGGAGGTTATTATGCTGAGTAAATACGGTTGTTTTAGTGGTTGAATCACTGTCTAACGTTAATAGAAAAGGGCCTGAACTATAGAAGTATGCATAATTGTGACATTATCCTTGTGATGTATGTAAATGTGTCTCTACTATAAAATAGCCATTGTTAGATGTACTTACTCTCCCAAAAATGTAAAGCAGATGTTTGAATCAAAAAGAGAATATCATACACAATGTTTGAAGACCTGTAGAATTATGGAGCATAAATACATTTTGTATAACCATAATGTAGCAATAACAACTATCACAATTATTTAAAACCTTGCATCTTTTAGTGTAGCTCAGTACCAAAGGTATCTCTGTAATAATAACTTTTTGTTTGTCACAAAGAAATTAATCTTTTGAAGATGAAAAATGTAAACCTATCATAACAATATGTATAGAATTTGACCAATATGAGTATCTTAAATTTTTAGAGTTTAAACCATTGATGATGACCAGTGCAACCCATTTGCAATCACACTGAGACAACATTTGTTAGTGCGAGTCTCCCATAAGTTTGTGAAAATATTGGTTGTCCCATCAGTGAGCAAAGATCAGAATAGTTATATTTTGGGCAGCTGCTCGTTAGTTCAATGAGGGAAGTCCCATTTAGCAGTTTCCCAAACTTTAAGGCTTTTTGTTTGCAAGGAAAGCATTTCTATCTTTATAATTCGGAAAAACCAGACTGTGAGAATATACTATCTGGAGCTGATAAAACTTGTTTGGATTGTTGCAATTAAGGAAAAACACAATACTTCTGTAAAAGAAATTTAAGTATCACTAGCAGCCTATGGAAAGAAAGACATGCCTTTAATAACATTTATCTGAAAATCAATTTAATTATAGGTGTGTATCTTTTAGGGGAAGATATTAAGAATATTAAAAGGAAAAAATTATTTTAAGTTCAAACAAAACAATTAGACAAATTGTAGTGTTGAACAAACAGATAAGTAGACTAACATATAAGACAATCTATAAAATTAGGAGTGCACTCAATAATATTGGGCCAAACTGAACAATAATATATCTTGCATAATTTTTAGGATTCTAATGGTAATTAACATTTATCAAAAAATTTTGTAGGTCAGTTAATAGTTATCATATGATTAGAATCAGGAAGAATGAAAAGTGCTTTATACCTTTAAGAAACATTGATAAGTTAGCCCCCCAAAAAAGGCATGTGTATACATGTGTATATATGTGTATATATGTGTTATACATAAATAAATATATATATGCATGTGTATTAAATACATCTGTTATATATACATGTATACATTTTATATACATATATATACATATACATATATACATGTGTATATATATGTGTGTGTGTGTATATATATATATATATATATATATATACAATTTATTTTTTTATTTATCCACGAATCTATGCTTGTTCTACTTCTGGAGGTGATGACTTGCTCTTGGACTTGCTCTTAGTCCTAATCCTGCCATGGATTTGTTGGTCATTGCAGGTGAGGTAGGTTGCTCAGGTGCCGCTGGCTCATCATTCTCAGCAGGGCTGCTGCCATCTGTTTTCAGAGATGTTGGTGATTCCACCAGCGTGACCCATGGTTGCTCATTCCGGGAGGGCAGCCACAAGGTTTCACTGGTATCTGTCAGCACACAAGCAAAACCTTTCCCCCAAGTGATTAAAGCAGTTAGGCTATTACCTGTTTGGACATCTTTTCAAAAGACTTGTGGTTTTGGGGTCTTAGCCATGGCATCTGGATGCCAATGGAGCATAGCTGGCACTTGCGTGAAACCTGCTGCAGGGCTTAAAAAGCTAGGTACAAAAACACCTAGATCTAAAGGGGCTTGTGGAGGCAGCTGATTTTCCCCTTCAATTGTTTAAGCGGCTGATGTTCGAGAGTGGAATGGGCTCTTTTTACTATGGCTTGTCCTTGTGGTTTATATGGAATACAAGTACTATAGTTAACTTACTGAATAAGAAAGAAATTTTGGATAAATTTATTAAAATATGATGGACCACTATTAGATAAAAACAGCCATTTTATGCAAAAGATTTTTTTTTTCATAGAATTGTCCTATTAAACCTGTAGGTGAATGAATGGGAGGTATTGAGCACAAACAGATAAACTGGATAAAGTTAATATGAAAAACCTGTAGGTTATGTATGGCTTATTTTATGAGTAGTAACTCCTTCTGTGTCTCTGGAGTAGTGAATTTTTGAGAGGAATTAAGATCAGAATCTCCCTGTAATATTTCATACAAGTTCTGCAATTGAAAAGTCGGTAACCCTATTTTAGACCTAATGCAATTAATATCACCTAATATTAAAAAAATCATTTAGTGCATGTAATTCATCTATCCTAAATTGTATTTTTTTGTGGTTCAATGGACCACTCTGATAGCAAAGTACCCAGATAAGTATAGGGCTCAGATTGTTACAACTTTTGCAGTGCTATGCACAATCCAGAGTGTAATGAGTCTTTCTTTGCAACAGCAAAGGCCTGTAAAAGCAGCTGTTGTGAACTTGCAGAGATTAATATCTCATCCACACAATGTGATAAGTATACAGCACATAGATCTTGAAGCAAATGCCATTTGCTGGACTTTTTAGGAATAACAAAGACAGGTGTGTTAGTAGGGCTGGCAGATGGCTCTGAATGCCCTGTCAAATGTTTTGCTCTAAGTAGCACTAAACTAGTTGTGTGTGTGTGTGTGTGTGTGTGTGTGTGTGTGTGTGTGTTAGGGGCCACTGATTAACCCAAATGAGATCATTTGATTTGCATTGCAAAAGCAAAGATGCCTTGGGTGGAGAAACTTTTTTAATAGTCCCAACTAAAAAACTTTGACCATATCCAGTTCCAAAATGCTTGGTCTTTTGTTGCTGTTGTACACATTGCACTCTACCCTGCAGCTGCCTGCCTTATCCTTTTCCTGGTTCATGTCCCATTTTATACATCATTTATTCAACTAGTGAAGTTTCAGGGTGGAAAGTAGTCACTACAGCTCTCTATTCTCCCAACTCTCTGTCCCATCAATTTACAGATATGGGGGCTATGTAAGGACAAATGTGTCCTGAGTGACCATAAGGTCCTTTATAAGGTACAGATAGGGAGCTTTATAGAGCTTGTTGAGTGTCACCAAGGCCTACCAATGACATTTTATCTTGTTTGTAACCAAAGCTAGGGACCACAAGGACACGGATACGCTGGATACACCCATGCCTGTGCCTCTTAGCTTTGTAAATAACTTGCCTTCAATTTAATTTTGCACTTAGGTCGGTTTGGGGAAATCTCTAGGGTGAAATAAACCCCTTCTTGAGAAATTTTTGGCTGAAGATCTTCTTGAGAATTTTTAAGGCTAACGTTACTTAATTTTGGTTTAGGCAAAGAGCAACAGTTGGGCAATATAATCTCCTTGTTCAATTACCCAAAGTCCTATGGAACTAATGGGGAATACCCAGTTCAGAGTGGTTATCTGAACCAACAGCAACAGGAATAACAGTAATGCCTTTCAAAGTTAGAGAGAGGTTTCTGAGCATCAAACCAATTCTTCTGTCACAGGCAAGTTAATTGCCTAAGGGAGAGCTCTCTCAGGCAGGAAACCCTCCTGCTCTAGGAGCAGTAGAGGAGGAATGTTGAAGTGAATGTAAGTAAAGCCCATGTCTCTCTCCCTTTGTTTTATCCTGTGGAGCCTGGTCCCCCTGACTTCTTTGTTGTGCTAAAGTTGCCTCCTGCTTGACCCCTTCTGTGTAACAAATTGCAACTAACCTGTTGCCTCCCTCTTTCCTCCCAGACTTGTTAGCATGCAGTTCCTAAAGTTAACTACATGTAACCATAGAAAAAAACCGAGCTTAAATGAGCCGAAGTGTAAGTATGTAAGAATCCTGTAAGGGGCCGGGGAGTTAGCTCAGTGGTTCTGGCGCCTGTCTTGCAAGCGCAAGGGCCCGGGTTCGATTCCCCGGTAACCACATACCATACTGGGCATGGAGACTCACGCCCAGCAGCAACCAGTACCACATACCACAGTGCCGGGCGTGGTGGCTCACGCCTGTCATCCCAGCACTCGGGAGGCAGAGGCAGGAGGATTGCTGTGATGTGAGTTGGAGGCTGAGCTCAGAGC
>PVIR01042985.1:0-11953 GCA_004026965.1 Petromus typicus | reverse complement strand
AAAAAAAAAAAAAAAAAAAAACAGGGGCCGGGGATATAGCTCAGTGGTTCCGGCGCCTGTCTTGCAAGCGCAAGGACCTGGGTTCGATCTCTGGTAACCACATACCTATACTGGGCGTGGAGACTCACACCCAGCAGCAACCAGTACCGTGCCGGGCGTGGTGGCTCACGCCTGTAATCCCAGCACTTGGGAGGCAGAGGCAGGAGGATTGCTGTGCTGTGAGTTGGAGGCTGAGTACAGGGCCAGCCTGAACCACAAAGCAAGACCCTGTCTCAAAAAACCTTAAAAAAAAAAACAAAAAAACAAAAAAACAGCCGCAACGGGCAAAAGGACCAATGTCCAATGTCCAGCCTCGTTCAGCTCTGCATGCAGCAGCTACACACCCAGTCTGCTCTACTGAGCAAACCTTGTGTTCCCTTGTGGTCTCCCTATGTGATACCCACTAAGCCAACCGTAAGAGAAAACATGTAAGATCTAGCACAGCAGTGCAGTTTTTCTAGTAAAACTAGCTATCTCAGTAAATGAACCTAGTTCATGGACCTTTTCCCAACAGCGTCAACAGTCCAAGAAGAGACTTAAGAAGCTGCACTGGCTGGCTGGAGCTGAACCTCCATGTGGTGTGAATCTCCTAAGTCACAGCCTTCTGCCCAAGCAGTGTGGGAGAGAGTCAGGATAGGCATTTATCACTTTCTAAAAATATTAAATATTCTCACCCTCAATATCACAAGTTTCAAGGCTTTACTTAAAATGGGAGGGTTTTCCTCTAAGTTTTGTGTCACATAGTATAAAGGAGGCGAAAAACTAGAGACTGAGCTCAGAATCTTCACATTGAGCTAATACCCAGCTGTTTTGTGGGGACTTTTTGTTTATTTTCGTTTTGTTTTGCTTGAGTCAAGATCTCACTTTAATATAAACTGCCCAGACAGGCTCAAATCCTCCTGCCTCAGTCTCCTAGAGGACTACAACTAAGTTTTTGCTTTCTGTTCCTTATGTCCTTACCTTCACTTAAAATTTAACAGGTCACCTTTCCTGTTACAAAATAACGATGAAATATAATAATGGCTTTGGAAATTTGACTCAAATGGAGAGAAGGCATTACCCAGACACTACTTACATCTCATTTCTGTCAACATCTACCCTACCTAACTAAAGAATTCTAAGTACATACTATGGTATTCTAGAGTGGTTCATTAGGTGCTTTCTTTCCTCCAAAATATTTTTTAAAAGTTCTATGTGATTATTCAACTACATGAGATTTGCTCTTTTACTTTTATCAAGATGTTTCTCCTAAAACAGCCTCAGTCTGCATGAGTAAATAGTAGGAGCTACAGACTTCAGGCTCGTGTAATACTATAAGGGCAGTATTGATGGTCAACTGAAGAGCCCAAGACCCACCATATGCACCTACATTATCCAATTCAACCCACAGCTAAGCCGGTAGCACCCAAGTCAATCCACAGCTAACCCTACATCACCCAAGTCAACCCACAGCTAACCCCACAGCACTCAAGTCAACCCACAGCTAACCCCACAGCACCCAGGCCAACCCACAACTAACCTTGCCAGGCCAGAATCTTGGCAGCATGAACAATGTGCCAAACAAAAACACTCACAATGTGCCAGGCACAACGTGTTTTACAAGTCTTAGTTCACTGAGTCCTCACAACCTTCTGGGGCCAACACATTAGTGTACCCATTTTACAGCCAAGGAACCAAAGGCAGAGACCTTGTTATGACCACAAAGCTAGTAAAGGAAGAGTCACGACTCAAAGGCAGTCAGCCTGGCTCCAGAACCTGCTCTCTTGTCCACACTGCTCCTCCTAGATGTCTTCTCCATTCCCTCCAGCACACAGGGCCCAGTCCCAAAGCAGGATGGCGGTCACACCTCACACCTCCCCACCCCTCGCTCCTGGTGAAAGGTGAGCCGCGGTGGGAACCACCTGCTGTTTACAGCCGGTACCCGGGACGCCGAGCTTAATTCCCCTCCCTAGCTCTCAAAGACAAACGTCCGTATTGTCTGCACCGGGGGAGGAACTGAAGCCTTGCAACTGTAGGTTTTTCTGCAGAGGTCACTGAAGGCTCAACCAAACCCCGCGCACACTGAAGGGGGAGGGGGCCTAGCCGCATTTTTGCAGCTGAAGCTGCGCAGCGCCCACAGCAGCTGCGGCGAGCAGCAGAACGGAACACACCCACAGCTGCCGCGCCCGAGCCAGCCGTATGCTTTAAAATAAAGACATCCGGCCGCGGCGCACGGCCCCGGTCACCGGGAGGCCCTGGAGGCACTCAGGAGGGCCAGCAGAGCCTGCCGCAGAGGCCGGGCCGCCTCGTGCAGGAAGCCATGCCCAGGCCTGGAGACGCCCACGGTACTCGAGGTTGGCGCACAAAGCCCTGCCCGGGACGCCCAGAGGACCCCATTTGTCCCCAACCCTGCCGCACCCCGGCGTGAGACGCAGGAAGGGCATATTCACACCTGTCCCAGGGCGGGCACACAAGTTCACACCTGTCCTCAGGCAGGCACACGCGTGCGCTCACACCTGTGCTCAGGCAGGGATACTCACACCTGTTCGGCAGAAGCACCCACACTCACACCTGTCCTCGGACGGGTACACACGCGCTCACACCTGCCCTTGGGCGGGCACGCGCGTGCCCACACTGGTCCTCATACAAGAGCTCGCAAACATACCTGTCCTCGGGCTGGGCACCCAAGCTCAGGCCAGGCATACACAACCATAACCATCCTTGCGCCGTACATTTTCACACTCACGACTGTACTTGGACAGGGGTTCACATGCACTCACGCCCACCCACAAGCTGGGCACAATCACACTCGGGGCCTCACACTGCGACGCCCGCCCTATGGCCGGGCACACTCGCACGCACACCCACTCTCGCCCAGGTACACGCACAACAGTTCACACCACCCTCCCTGCTCTCAGGTCGCCCCGGGCCCCGACTCCTAGCGCGGCCAGGGCGGGGAGCCGCCGCGGGGTCGAGCGGGCCGCGGGCCCGCAGCGCGGACTCTCCGCCATCTTCCCAGCCCGCGCCACCGCCGCCGTCTGCACTCTCACCCTCATCCCGCGCCGCCGAAGCCCCTCATCCCGGCCCCCGCCGCGCCCAAGCTGCCCGCAGCTCCTCTGCCGCCGCTGGCTGGGCAGCTAGCCGGCTGCGTCCTCCACCGCCGCTGCCGCCGCCGCCGGCCCTGTGCGCGGCGGCCGCGCGTCCCCCGTCACCAAGCGCAACCCCCCGCCTCCAGCTCCGCCCCCGCGCCGCCAAAGCTGCCGCCAGGGGGCGCAAGCACAGGGCCTCAGTGCGCCGGCGCCGCCGCGCAGCACGCCGGGAAACAGGAGAGGGCGGGGTAGCCCTCGTCTCCTCGTCGCCAATCAAACCTGGGCACACGTGAGCACACCTGCCACACGGTGCTTGGCGTCCTCCAACTTCTCCCTGCGTGCTGTGTGTTACCGTAGGTGTGCCCTGCTTTGCATTTGTGTCATTTTACCTGCTTTACCATTTTAGGTTTCCTGCATCTGAAATTTCTGGAAAGATAAAGTCTTTCATTCTCCTCACACTATGGTATCGCCCTTGGGCTCTAAGCGCGCTAGCGCTGAGCTACAGCCCCATCCCTTGTTTTCTTGCTTTTTTTTTTTTTTTTAGATTGTTGAGAATAGGTCTCGCTTTGTAGTTCAGGCGCGCCTCGAACTCACAGCAATCCTCCTGCCTCTGCCTCCCGAGTCTGAGTTTACAGGCGTGAGCCACTACGCCCAGCATTGTGGTATGTGGTTACCGGGGAATCGTACCTGGGCCCACTGATTGCAAGACAGGCCCCGCACTACTGAGGTAAATTCCCAACCCTACCTTGTTTTCGTTTTTCAATTTTGAAACAGCATCTCGCAGAGTTCCTCGCCTGACATCCAACTTGCAGTCTTCTGTCTCAGCCTCCTGAGTAGTTGGGATTACAAGCGGGTACAAACACTTCTTTGTCATTTTGTTTTTATTGTCTTTCTCCTGATAGTTCAAGACTTATTAATGTCCGTGTTTGCTACTTTCATATTTAGAAGCTGCAGTGAAACAAACAAAAGGGCCCAGGCCCTCCCAAAGCAGCGCAGCTGGGTCAGTGCTAGATCCCATCCTACAGTGTCCACCCATTGCTACATGCCTCGACCCTGTCGGTCCCCATCATACTCACGAGTTGCCTGTCCCTTCTTAGTCGTCTCACACTTCCCCATCATGCGCGTAGACAAGTGCTCTAGTTTTGTGTCCCCCTCTCCCTTAGCATTGTGTCGCCTGAGAAAACCAAGCCTGTATGAGCCTCATTATTTTCCTTAGACCCTGGAGAAATTTTGCGACCAGATTGAGAGGCATCCACTTGAACACTTGACCAAAAACTTAAAATGAACACTTCATATACTCTCAAGTAGTTCATCATTTTCTCCAAGAGAGTCTGTCTCTCACTTTCTGAAGCAGCCACCCGATTACTTCTCAGGCCCCTCAAGAGAAAGCCCAAACTTTTTTTTTTTTTTTTGACACAGGGTCTCACTTTGTAGTTCAGGCTGGCTCTGAGCTCAGCCTCAAACTCACACATGGCAATCCTCCTGCCTCTGCCTCCCGAGTGCTGGGATTACAGGCGTGAGCCACCACGCCTGGCACTGTGGTATGTGGTACTGATTGCTGCTGGGCGTGTATGTAGTTAACTGGGGATCAAACCGGGTCCTTGCACTTGCAAGACAGGCACCGGAACCACTGAGCTAAATCTCCAGCCCCAACCTTTTTTGTTTTTGAACAGGGTCTCACATGAGCAAGACAGGGGAAAGGGGAGTTCTCCATTGTTGGTAGTAGTATAGACTGGAAATTAGTACAGAGATTTCTCAAAAAACTAACTCTAAGTTCCACTTGACCAAGGCATTCTCTTTCTAGGTATCTTCCCAAAAGAATTAAAGATATCATACTGGTATTAGAGTGATATATGTATACCATGTTTATAGCAGCATAATTCATAACAGCTAAATATTATGCCCATCAATAGATGAATGGATAAAGAAAATGTATATTTTTATTTCTTTTTGTTTGTTTATTGATTTTGTTTTTTGTACTTGGATCAAACGCAGGACTTCACACTTGCCAATTGTACACTGTACAACTGACCTACATCCCCAGCCCTAAAATGTGGTATTTATACACAATGCACTACTGTAACGAAGGATAAACTTGAGTCATTTATAGGAAAATGGCTGCACCTGGAGACCATAATATAAAGTGAAGTAAATTGAACATACAAGCTTAAATATTACATGGTTTCTCCTATAGGAGAAACTCAATAGATAAATAAAATCCAAAATAAAAGACAAAAAATAGAGGAAAAAAAGAGAGAAGAAAAAGTTATTGTAATCCAGATGGCCAGTGTGTCCAAAAGTGTATCTTGAGTTAGTTGTTTCACATATTTTACATGTTCTTTGCTTGTTAGTATGATTTTTTTTTTTTTTTTTTTTTTTTTTTAGGTTTTTTGAGACAGGGTCTCGCTTTGTGGTTCAGGCTGGCCCTGAGCTCAGCCTCCAACTCACATCACAGCAATCCTCCTGCCTCTGTCTCCCAAGTGCTGGGATTACAGGCGTGAGCCACCACGCCCAGCACTGTGGTATGTAGTACTGGTTGCTGCCGGGCGTGAGTCTCCACGCCCAGTATGGTATGTGGATAACGGGGAATCGAACCCGGGTCCTTGCGCTTGTAAAACAGGCGCCAGAACCACTGAGCTAACTCCCCGGCCCTTGTTAGTATGATTTTAATCTGTGCTTTTACCCAGGTGTGGTGACACACGTCTACAGTCCCAGCATTCAGGAGACTGAAGCAGGAGGATCACCTTGAGTTAGAAGTCAGCCTGAGCTCCTTAGTGAGTTCAAGGCTAGCTGAATTACATAGTGATACCTTGTTTCAAAAATAAAATAAAATATATTTTTATTTAACTTGATAAAGATTTAAAAAAATAAATCTGATGGCAAGGAAAAAAAAGAAAGAAAAATGGGCGTGAGGGTAATTGAGATGTATCGTGTACCTATGCCGTTTCCCCACAACTAATGGAATCAGTATGTACCTCAAACAGGTACAAATAAAAAAATTTTAAAGTTAAGGGCTGGGGAGTTAGCTTAGTGGTTCTGGCACCTGTCTTGCAAGCGCAAGGGCCTGGGTTTGATTCCCCAGTAACCACATACAATACTGGGTGTGGAGACTCACCCCAGAAGCAACCAGTACCACATACCACAGTGCCGGGCGTGGTGGCTCATGCCTGTAATCCCAGCACTCAGGAGGCAGAGGCAGGAGGATTGCTGTGATGTGAGTTGGAGGCTGAGCTTGGGGCCAGCCTGAACCACACAGTGAGACCCTGTCTCAAAAAAAAAAAAAAAAAATTTTTAAAGTTAAAAAAAAAGAAAGGAAACAAGATCTCACTAAGTTGCCAAAGCAGGGCTTAAATTTGTGATCCACTTGCTTGGGCCTCAGGAATGCACCACCATGACCAGCTGAACCAAAACCCTCAGCAGCCAAACCATAGTTTCACCCATATCCACCCCCTGCTTTCCACCCTCCCTCTGGAATGATGCAGGTGGTGTTTTCCTGCTCCTAGAGAACAAGAACCCACTCCTGTCCCCTCCATTAGCAATCTGCTCATCACTGTTGAATAATTTCAAAGAGCATACATTTTCTAGTGTTCTTCTTCTTTTTTTTTTTTTTGATTTTTTTTTTTTTTTTTTAGGCAGGGTCTCACTTTGTGGTTCAGGTTGGCCCTAAACTCAGCCTCCAACTCACATCACAGCAATCCTCCTGCCTCTGCCTCCCGAGTGCTGGGATTGCAGGCGTGAGCCACCACGCCCGGCACTGTGGTATGTGGTACTGGTTGCTGCTGAGTATTAAGTCTCCACACCCAGTATTGTATATGGTTACCGGGGGATCGAACCCAGGTCCTTGCGCTTGCAAGACAGGCGCCAGAACCACTGAGCTAAATCTAAGGCCCTCTAGTGTTCTTATAAAAACAAAGGGCTGCTTTAACTCCAGTCTCCCCTTCTGACCCCAGAGTTAATTTCCCTGGGGGCTGTGGTCTCAGAATTCTTGTTTGCTCCTCAGCATCATCTTTTTAAACTATCATTCTCTCTTCGTCTATTGATTCCATGGCAACAGTCTTATTTAGCTCACTTGTTGCTGAATCTACCACATTCTTTTTCAGTTATCATTTTCTTTTTCAGTTTTTGAGACAGGGTCATGCTGTGTAGTTGAGGCTAACCTTAAATTCACTATATAGTCCAGTCTGGCCTGGCACTCACAGCAACATTCCTACCTTGCCTCCTGTGTGCTGGGATTATAGGCACGCGACACCACACCTGGTTTTCTGTTGTCATCTTGTTGCCATGTTGGGAATGTTTGGGAATGTCCTAAAACCTTTGAGTCGCAGTGTCCAGGGGCACTGGGTGTTCGTAACTAGGGCTCTGAGAAATAGCGCTGTTAGGTCATATACATGCAACACTACAGGACATCCATGCATCCTAGAAAGGTGCCTCACACATCTGTCTTTGCTCTTCACTTGTACTGTAAGGTGAGGGAAGGACCCGCAGGAGCCAACATGGAAACAGGATTAGACCCGGAGGGGGCATTGTTTTCTCATTTCCAAACTCCTTTCCTAGCGCTCACCAAAGGTGAAAGCATTTATATAACGGAAAATTAAAGTTCAAGAAAAAATAGGGGAATATAACCTAAAAAGCAAGGTAGTGATTTTAATATCAGAAAAATAATTCAGATATAAAACATGAAAGGAAATATGCAAAATATTATATGCATTAACAATATACCTCAAGCAGAAAGCACAAACATGTAAAATATGCAAAAATTGGCCTGGGGATTTAGCTCAGTGGTTCTGGTGTGTGCCTGGCAATGAAAGGTCCCAAATTGATCCCCACTGCCACATACCACAGTGCTGGGCGTGGTGGCTCACACCTGTAATTCCAGCACTTGGGAGATGGAGGCAGGAGGACTGCTGTGAGTTTAAGGCTCACTTGGGCTGCATAGTGAGTTCAGGGCCAGCGTGAAGTACAAAGCAAGAGCTTGTCTCAAAAAATAAAATAAGTGGGCCAAGGATATAGCTCAGTGGTTCCGGCGCCTATCTTGCAAGCGCAAGGAGCCGTGTTCAATCCCGGGTAACCACATAATAATACTGGGTATGGAGACTCACCCCAGCAGCAACTAGTACCACATACCACAGTGCCGGGTGTGGTGGCTCACACCTGTAACCCCAGCACTTGGGAGGCAGAGGCAGGAGGATTGCTGTGATGTGAGTTGGAGGCTGAGCTCAGGGCCAGCCTGAACTACAAAGCGAGACCCTGTCTCAAAAAAAAAAAAAAAAAGCAAGGCTGGCAGTTAATGTCTGTCTGTAGGGTAACTGCTTTATCTTGGACAAAAAGTTTTGGGGCGGGAGCTCACAGTGAGGCCAAACTAGTCACATTTACAGAAAACCTTTCTGGATCCACAGTCAGCCTCTTCTGTAAAGGTTTCCCCCCAAAACTCACATGGGGTTTAGTCCTCAATGTGAGGTGTCAAGGTGGTAGAAATCTAATCTGACCATGTTTCAAAGTGAGGCCTTCAAGGATGATAGGGTCATCAGGTTATTCAGGTCATCTGTGATTGAATCCGAGTGGCTTCATAAGAACAGAGATAGAGATCAGAACACACACACACACACACACCTTATTTATGGCCTGTGGTACCCTGTGCTGTCTACACTCTCCTAACAAAAGCCATCACCAAATGTAGTCCCTCGATCTTGCATCTTTGGAACTATGTCTCAATATAAACCTCTTTTTTCTACAACTCACTTTGTCTGTGGTATTAACAACAGAAAATGAACTAAGACACTATCTGTTGTGAGAATGGGTATTGGGTTAGACAGGCATTCATGGTTAACTTTCAGTGTCAATGCTGTTACCTGTGAAATGGTGATCTCAGTTCCTATCTGGTTCTATGGACACTTGGACATAGCAGACAGCCAATGAATAGTGCTGCTATTGTCATCTTGCTAGTTTTACCAGGTTCAACGTCAAAGGATTATGTTCTCTGTGTGAATTTTCAGGGCCCAGGAGATAACTATTTTCTTGAACTGGTGACAAGGCCCAGGCCTGACATGCTGTTCAGGCTCCTACTGGAACACTGTCTTTAACCTTAGCTACCTAGAAGTGGACTCATCCAGGGTATCTGCTGATCCTGCTGAAAAGTTAAGCTCTTTATTCTGCCTTGGTCTTTAGCTGTCTCAATAGACTCCTATAATTGCTGCTAACAGTGGGTGGCTTTATTCCTTGAGACTGAAGAATCAGCCCATGGGTCCCTAAGAGTCTATCACCAGCCTATCCCAACATTCTCACACTCCAGGATGCCCCCTCCTTTTCAGTTTCCCAGACCTTAAGATGCCCAATGGCGCCAGAACCTCTTCCAACGTCTTTGTCATGCCTTGTGTACAGTGGTACCTAGACATCAACTTGCTAAATTTTCCAGGCTGGACCTGAGGCCTTCCAGAGTGCTGGAAACATAGGCAGCTGGTTATCTCCTTTAACAGTCTGCAAAACAGACCCCCTGGGTTACAACCCACAAACCCTTCACGAGTCCATAGGATATCTGTTTGTTTATTTCTACTGTCTGTCACTGGGCCATTTCTCTAGTTCTCTGAATTGATACACAATCCCACTAGCAGTGCTGGAGGATACTCTATCTACCAGACCCTTGCCAATACTTAGTTACACAGCTTTCTTTCTTTCTTTCCTTCTTCCTTTCTTCTTTCCTTCCTTCTCTCTCTGTTTTTTGCTAGTCACCTGTGTACTCAGAGGTATATCACAGTTGTTTCACTTTACTTTCCTCTTTCTGTCTGTCTGTCTTTCGTCTTACCATGTGGTTTGAACTGGCCTTGAATTCACAGTGTAGCCCAGCCTCTCTTTGGACTTGTGGCACTCCTCCTGCCTCAGCCTCCCAAGTGCTGGTCTCACTTTCTTTTTTTGTTTGTTCCTTTCTTTAAAATTTGATTTTATTGTTACATTTTATATACATGTTGTGATCACAAACGACATTGAGGATTTGTACCAGTAAGTGACATGACTTAATTCTCATTTTTCCCATTCCCCTGCCCTCCCCAAATCCTCACCCCTGGTTTCAGGTTCTATGCCATGGATTCTGAGTAAGATTGATGATCTCCAATACCATCCAGGCTTTTCCATCTTGTGAATTTTCTCCACAATTTTTGCTTTTTTTTTTTGATACTGAGGATCAAACTCAGGACCTTGCACTTGTGAGGTAGGAGCAGCACTGCTGTACTAAATCCCTAGCCATTTGTTTACTTTTCTATTGAAGTTACTTTCTGTTTTCTCTTGTTGATAGAAGAGTTCTCATACATCCAAGACATCAATCACTTTCTAGGTTTACATTGAAAATATCTTCTGATCTGCCATCTATTTGCTTTTCTTTTCTTTCTTTCTTTCTTTTTTTTTTTTTTTTGAGACAAGTTCTCACTTTTTTATAGTTCAGGCTGGCCCTGAGCTCACTATGTAGCTCATGTGAGCCTTGAACTCAAAGCAATCCATCTTCTTACCTCAGCCTCCTGAGTGCTGGGATTATAGCTATGAGCCACCAGGCCCGGCATTGTTGTATGTGGTTACCGGGACCTTCCAAATGCTGGAACCACTGAGCTAAATCCCTTTACTGACTTTTTAATGACATTAAAATAAGCAATTTTGCTGGGTGTGTTGGCACATGTTTGTAATCTTAGCCTAAGGAAGGTGAGACAAGAGAATCAGCTTGAGTTTGAGATTAGCCTGGGCTACATAGTGAGTTCAAAGCCATCCTAAACTACATAATGAGTCCCTGTCTCAAAAGTTAAAAAGCAAACCAAAAAACCCAAGATAAGCAAATTAGCTAATTTTTTGTCCATAGCTTATGGTTTTAAGAAGTTTTTATTTTTCCTAAGATAACCTCTTACATTTTCTTCTATTGGTGTTTTAGTTTTGTCATATTTATGTCTGTGATGCATTAGAAATTTGACTTACCACATATAAGATATGAGCACAGCTTAATTTTTCTGCATATATCTTCCCAGGAAAGAATATATTGATATTCAATAAACAGTCTTTCTTCTTTGGTTTTTATATATTGATGTGATTCTGAATTTTTTTTTTTTTTTTTGAGGCAGGGTTTTGCATTGTAGTTCAGGCTGGCCCTGAGCTCAGCCTCATATATCCTAGACATGAATCACTTTTAGCCTCAAACTCACAGCAATCCTACTGCCTCTGCCTCCCGAGTGCTGGGATTACAGGTGTGAGCCACCACGCCCGGCATTGTGGTGTGTGGTACTGATTGCTGGTGGGAGTGAGTCTCCACACCCAGTATTGTATGTGGTTACTGGGGATGGAACCCAGGATCTTGCACTTGCAAGACAGGTGCCGGAACCACTGAGCTAAATTGCTGGCCCCTGAATTCTTTTTATTGTTATTTTTTGAAATAAGATCTCCACTGCTTAGTTCAGGCTGACATTGAACTCCTGGTGATCCTCCTACCTCTGCCTCCCAAATGCTGGAATTGCATATATGTGCCACTATGCCTGGTTTGAATGATTTTTTAGAGGGGAATTTAATTCAGGGCCTTGTAAATGGTAGGTAAAACCGCTACCACTGAGTTACATTCTCAGCCTCCTATTCTATTTTACTTATTTTATTTTTTTTTAGGTTTTTTTTTGTTTTTGTTTTTGTTTTTTTTTTTTTTAGGTTTTTGGAGACAGGGTCTCACTTTGTGGTTCAGGCTGGCCCTGAGCTCAGCCTCAAACTCACATCACAATCCTCCTGCCTCTGCCTCCCGAGTGCTGGGATTACAGGCGTGAGCCACCACGCCCGGCACTGTGGTATGTGGTACTGGTTGCTGCTGGGTGTGGGTCTCCACACCCAGTATT
>PVIR01042984.1:0-11973 GCA_004026965.1 Petromus typicus | reverse complement strand
GTGGCTCACGCCTGTAATCCCAGCACTCGGGAGGCAGAGGCAGGAGGATTGTGATGTGAGTTTGAGGCTGAGCTCAGGGCCAGCCTGAACCACAAAGCGAGACTCTGTCTCAAAAAACCTAAAAAAATAAAAAATAAAAAAATAAAGCTCATGACTGTCATCCCAGCACATGGGAAGCTGAGGCAGGAGAATCACCCAAGTTCAAGGCCAGACTGGACTACACAGTGAGACTCTGTTCCAGAAAAGCAGACCAAAAAAAAGGAGATAACTTTAATATCAAAGGGATAGGAAAGGGTAAGCACATTTTGATGTGTCGATTTAGTGTGATATTTATTATCCAACCCAGAAAGGCTCTTCAAGGAGCTTTGTGTGTAAAACTGCTGGCAACTTAATCCTGGGACGGAAAAGACAGTAGGAAGCCAAGTGCAGGTAGACACTGACTGCTGACGCTGTCTGCTGGGTTTGTACCCTGTGTAGTCGTAATGGGGCGGGGCCTCCCGAGACATCAGGACCGTGGCCTAAGACCTGGGGTCCCCTGCGGAAGCCCTCTTTGCCTCCCACTTCCACCCCAGCACCCCACTCTCAGCATCCCTTACTGCTCTGCCACGATTCTCAGTGTCCAGAAGTCCCCGTGTCCCAGCCACCCCACCCTCTGTCTCCTGGAGCCCAGCTCGGGGCTCTGCTGAGACCCATAAGTGGACAGTGGCTTGTCCTGGCAGGCAGCCACATTCCCAGCAGGCTGAGCCGAGGCAGGGACAGTGCGGCCAAGGCCTTCACGGCCCAGGACTCCCACACACGTGTGACCTCAAGCCTGGCAAACATGTGCTAATACAAACTCCAAAATATCCCACAGAAGGCTCTGCAGCCACCGCATGAAGAGGGACAGGGATCCCTGCAGCCTCTTTGGCATCTGTGTCCCCTGTCCTGCACCAGAGTCACCAGAGCCCGCCCGGGGCTCCACCGATTCCGGAAGCCTCCCTGAGGAGCCCTCAGCCAGGCCAGCTCCACTCTGCAGCGCAGGAGAGACTCCAGAACACACCCTACCCTCCTTTATCCACACTTCCAAAACCCGAAAAGGGAGTCCCAGAGGGAGAGGCGGAAGGACGAGTTACTGTTTTTCTGACACCCATTTTACAGAGCCCTCGCTTGACCTAAACTGGCTTTTACGATGTTGGCGACAAAGCCTAATCAAACCCACCTTCACCCCGATGAGAGCAGGCTTTGCGCTGTGCACGGTCAGGGATGTCCCTGCAGACGCAGTAAGGCAGAGCTGCGGGCGGTGCACGCTTGTGATCCCAGCACCCAGGCGGCTGAGGCAGGAGGACTGCCACCAGTTGGAGGCCAGCCTGGACTAGTCAGCCAGACCCTGTGGAGAAGAGAAGAAAATGAAAGAGAAGAGTAATGTCCGACACAAAGGCTCTGGTGTTAATGACCCAACTACGTGACACATTCCACACAGAGACAGCTCCTGCCGAGCCCCAGCTACGCCCAGGGCCACGACAAGGGACTCTGCGGGGCATCAGATGGTGCCACCCATGGCCCCAGGCCTGGCCTTCATAGGGAACCAAATGCATGGTAGCTTGGGCCCTGATGTCCCAAGGCTGGTGGCCCTGTGACAAGTGGCAGCTGGAGCACACCTCGAGCGCCGTGTGGGACGTGACAGTTTCTGCACCCACGGTGGGCACCTGGAGCATGAACTGTCACTGTGATGCCCTGAGAGCCAAGCACCCTTCGGTCTCCTGCTGAGGGCCCAGCATCTTCAGGGGGCATGTGCCATGCATGCGAAGGGGCCTCCCCTAGAAGTCAGGTTCAAGAGCAAACTGAATGGAAAAGCCCGTGTGAGCCAGATCTGTAATCAGTGCTCTGGGAGGCTGAGGCAGGAGGGTTGCAAATTCAAGCCCATCCTGAGTAACTTAGTGAGTCAGCAAGACCTGGTCTCCAAATGAGTTACAAAGAGCCAGTGATGCTGCTTAGTGGGAAGCTTCCATGTTCCAGCTCAACACAGAAACAAGCAAAGAAAAAGCTCCCTCACAGGTACATGAGCCTGGGACACCACTGTGGCCCCAGCTGAGTCAGTCCATTGGGTCTGAGCATCCCAGAAAACTGTGGTGTGTTCTTGTCTCTCTACAAGAATTTTTTTTTTTAATTTTGCCCTTTTAATATTACACTGTTGAATCTTACAACGGCTCTCAGAAATGAGACAAGCTGTTGTTCTTAGCATGATGTTCTTCAGGTACTGGGGACTGAACTTACAATTGTCCTGCCTCAGCCTCCCAACTGCTGGGATCACAGGCATGTGGCACCAAAGAACCTGGGACACTGGCTAAGGTTCCCCGGGCCCGGCACTGTCTGAGCCCCACCGTGTGTCTCATGCAGGGTAGAAGAGGGTCCGTGTAGACATGTCTTGTGTATGAAGCGTGCGGGGCACCTAGGCGGTGGGGAGTCAGGCTAACAGCCAGGGCCGCTGGGCACCCTGCGCCTGCGCAGCCATCTCCCCATCTGTGGATGGAAATGACCAGAAGTCACCAGTTTCTCTCCACCATGGCCTGAAGTTCTACAGACCAAGAGTGAAAGGAGAGAAGAAAAATCATTCAGGGTAGCACACAGAAAGCAAAATCCAAATTTAAAATGATGCCCCACAGCCGGCCTGGTGGCTCAACCTTGTGCTGCCAGCACATGGGAGGCTGAGGCAGGAGGATCCCAAGTCCAAGCCGTGCCTGAAGATGTAACAGGACCCTGCCTAAAAAGACATGTGAAGGGGCTGGAAAGGTAGCTAAGCGGTAGAGATGCCCTGGGTTTGATTTCTAGTGCTGCAAAAATTAAAATAAAACAAGTGACAAGCTAAACGTAGATGGTATAAGATCGGTGTTTTCTCAATACACTTGGTTTCAGTGTCTTGAAAGGAAAGATTTTCTAAATTCTTGTTCAGACAAGAAATCCAGGCCGGATGAGATGGCATTCAGCTGTAGTTGTACCACTCAGCAGGCTGAGGCAGGAGGATCCCTATGGGCTCCAGGCCAGCCTGGACTGCGTAGTGAAACCCTGTCTCAGATAACCAACAAAAACTAAATCAAGTGGAAATGGTATGTCTGACCCACCTTCTGCATGTGCTGCAGACGCTGTGTGACTTTGCAGTCACGAGCAGCCCACAGAAACCACCATCACCCTGAATTTTCACGGTCGCAAACTTCACGTGCGAACTGGGTCTCCGCAAATATCTATTACTAAGTTGTTTTTTGAATGCTTATTTTTACAGACGACATCTAGAAAAATCGTGAAAACATTTCATACCTCGAGAATCAATTTCAAAAGTGTCATCTACCCTGATTTCTGTCTGAGGAGAGGGCTGGACACCATCTGCTCCTTGGGCCAGAAAAAATCCCTACTGTGTCGGGCTTGAGGAAACACAGGGAACTGCGGGAGTGGCCGCCGCGCACAGCCGGCGGAAGGGAGCCGCAGCCGCCCCGGAGGTGATTCTCCCAAGTCCACCCGGGGCTCTGCACAACTCGAACCGAGCCCTGGCCGGCCACTGGGAGCTTTCTTTGGGTCTCCCTCATTCTAGATGTCTGGCAGCGGCATTCAGGGCCAACCTGAATGAGCACTGAATCCTAAGGTATAGTCTCGGATGGATTCACTCAATGCGTGTTAGAAAAGCACTGCTCCTATAAGCCCAGCACTGGGGAGGCTGAGGCAGGAGAATTCAAGGGCAGCCCGGGCTGCACAGCAAAACAAAGTGAATAAAATCCAGAGAAGAGGGATCTCCTTACCGAAGACAAACGTTGCGAGCGTTTGCACAAGGCTCGGGGCCACCGCCGACGTGCTGTCTGGACTCAGCGTTCAGGGACTCCAGCCCACAGCACGGTCAGCGCTCCGGGGCTGGGGCCTTTGTTCGGGTCTGCACCTCCGCCTGGCCCTAGAGGGGAGTGTCCAGGGCCCTGGCCATTGTCGCTGCCCAGCGGGCCGGCGGGAGGGTGGAGCGGCTCCTCCTCCTCCTCCTCCTGCACCCCTTTCTTCAGCCGCCTGGGCTCAGTAATCCGCATTCAGGAGCCGGCTCTGGTCCGCTCCGTGTCATTGTCCCCTGCCCGGCCCATCTTCCAACGCTGGCTCTAGAAAGCTCCGGGGACAAAAGCATCAGTTGTGCAGGGCCCACCGTGGCCCCTGCCCTTCCTCCCTCATGCACACATTTTTTAAGCTCTCTGGCCGAGCTGACTATTTAATCTTCCTGAGTTGCTCACGATGTCCCTGTGTCACTTACCTCTGAGGACGAGGCAATGACAAAGAAATCCTCCCGGCCTGAGTGCCGGCCGCTTGGAAGAGGCGCGTGGAGTGTGTGTTCCCAGCCCGCTTTGTGCCCTCTCCTGCTGCCAGCACAGTGACCCACTTCGTTTTCTACGAGGGACCTGGTTCAGATCCCGGCTCCGGCTGCGGGCTGTCAGTCACTCCCTTGCCACGCGCCTCAGTTTCCCCATCTTTTCACTTGCTCTATAGAATACAAGGATGGCAGTGGAAGAATTGAATGATGACTGAAAACTGAACACCCTCAGCTCCCGGCCCTAAAACGACTGGTGTGCTTGGCCTCTCAGCACCTGGGAGGCTGACGCAGGAGGGTTGCTGTGAGTTCAGGGTCAGCCTGGGCTCCATATTAAGACTCGAAATAAACTAATTGGTTGATGCTGTAATTTCCAGCCACTCATGGGCTGGCTGGTGGAATTCCTTCTTGCTTCCGTCCTCCCTGCCAGCTACTGTCCTCCCGCAGGCCCACGCCCTGTCACCCTGACCATCCTGCTATGCCCAGTGTGTCACCCCAGCTGCTGGCCCGGCCTCTCTCAGCCCCTCCTGCTCCTTGGTCCGCAGAGGCCTCTTCCCAGGCAGGACCCAGAAGGCAGCCCAGGCTCCAGAACAGTGCGTGGCTCCCTAGTACCTCAGCCAAGGGATTCTGACACAGCTCACTGGGCCCACTCAGCACCCCGGAGGTGAGTGTTGATTGACTCACACACCACCTTCCTCAATGAATCCCACCTCCGCCAGCAGCTCAGAGACCTTGAACGGTGAAGACAGCCCTCTGTGTCTGCTAAGGGCCTCCCTGCTGCCCAGTCAAGAAATCAACTTTGCAAGAAATAGACCCGGTCCCCATTTGATTTAATTTTTTTGGTGCTTTGAGACACCGTAAGCATCCTGTCCCGCCCCTGTCCCAGAGGGCCCTATCAGAGCAACCCTGTCACCTGGGTGGCGCCGAGCCCTCTGTGCTTTTCATTTCCCATATCAATCATGGAGCAAGTTGAAGTTCGGATAAAAGCGGCCGGGCTTCCCGTAACTGTGGGACTCAACGCAATGCAGCCACTGGGCTCACGGCGGGGGGCGCGGCCCGCACCGTCCCTGCAAACCCCAACCCCCTTTCAGCGCGTCACCCGAGATAAACTGTGAATATCACCCTTTGTCGCACCCATTCTTCCCGCAGTGGGGACAATGTTTACGGATTTAAAGGTTCATTTGCGCAATTCTTTTGTCAGGAGCCGCCAGTAGCAAAGCCAGGCGGGCCCTTCTCTCTGGGCAACGGCCCCAGCCCGCCTGCCCGACTCAGCACGGAGAATGTCAATGCGAAAATTACATTTTTTAAATGACTTGTCTGCTTCCGTGGTCAGGAGGTCAACGGTTCACAGAGGGCAGGATGTCCGTGTCGCCACCCCCCCCTCCGGAGACAGGCGGCCCGGGCTGACTGCGGCAGGATCATTCCTCGCTGCAGGGCTCTGCACGGGGAGCACTTTGCTCAGTGCACTGCGTGGACCTCCGTCCTGCATCCTCATGCTTTGTGTGGGTCTCTGCAGGCCGGCGCTGGCCTAACATAGACCTAGCCCGGAAATTGGCAAACGGATGGGTTGGTGACGGCTATGTGGCTCCACCACCCCCCATACAGTCTTGGAAAAATAAATCATCTGGGGCCAGGGATTTAGCTCAGTGGTTCTGTGTCTGCCTGGCAAGCTCAAGGTCCCAAGTTCGAGCCCCAGTTACCACATACCACAGTGCCAGGCGTGGTGGCTCACGCCTATAATCCCAGCACTCGGGAGGCGGAGGCAGGAGGATTGCTGTGATGTGAGTTTGAGGCTGAGCTCAGGGCCAGCCTGAACTACAAAGCGAGACCCTGTCTCAAACACATAAAACAAAACAAAAAATTTTTAAAACACAGAAAAATAACAACAAATAGCCGTGAACTGTGGGGAAGGAGCCCTTTCACATCGCTGATAGGAGTACAACCCAGAGCAACCCTGTGGAAACCAAGGGAGAGAGTCCCCAAACACCAAAACTGGAAATTCCACTCTGTCCACTGTTCCTCTAGATTTCTTCTTGAAAGAGTCAAAGACATGATACCACAGAGGTCTATGCACACCACGTTTAAACAACAGCTCATCACAGCTATATCTTGCAAGTGACCAGCATGTCCATTGGCAAATAAAGGGATACACAGAGTGCTGTATCTACTCACCGGGGAGTACTATGCTGCCATAAAGAAGGGTAAACTTGCGTCACGTGTTGGTAAATGGGTGGGACTTGAGGCCACAATGATAAGGGGCAGACAACAGCAGAGAAGAAAACTGCAGCTGGACCAAACGCACACAGGCGTCTTCACTGTCATTTTTCCTTCAAGCAATAGTGTGACAACTGCCAGCCATGGAGGCACAAGTCTGTCATCCCGGCCCTTGGGAGGCTGAGGCAGGAGGATCACCATGGGTTCAAACCAGCTCAGGGTATATAGCAAGATCCTGTCTCAGAAAAGAAAGAAGGAAACGGTATGTCTCATTGTTCCAAAGGTGAGAAGTAGAAAGTTAAGGCCTCTGTTCCCTTCAGGACCCGTGGGGAGGTTCGTCCTTCCTCACCCATGTCCGGGGCTGAGTTCTGGGGTTCAGGGCTGTGATCCGACTCCACCTCTTTCTCTGTTATTTTCCCTAGGATCTCTATCTCTTGATTCTCCTCTCATTTATGCTCATGGATTTGTGACTTTGTTCGTTTGTTTTTTAACCCAGGGCCTTCACACTGAGCTGTATCCCCAGCCCTTTTATTTATTTTATTTATTTTTTTTTGAGACTGCACCTCTCTAAGTCACTAAGTTGCCCAGGCTGAGCTGGAACTTGTGACCTCCTGCCTCGGCCTTCTGAGTGCTGGGATGCCAAGTGTGCAGCACCATGCTCCACTGAAATAAATTGTTTAATTCAAACACGCTCCGTGTTTTGCAATCACCCTGCATATTTCTGCCAGATAAGGGCACAGTGCTGCGTCCTCATCCACCTCAGTCACTGGACCGGGCACCGCATGACTCTGAGCTCTTCCGAAAGTCCGGGTGACCGAGCTGTGCCTGTGCTGGCCGGGGGCTCAAGTGCCAGAGTGGCACCTCAGAGCTCCTCTGGCCCTGCAGCCCCGTCAGTGGGCTGCTCAGGCCTGACCTCCCTGCAGGAGCGACCTGGCCCGCGTGCAGCTCATTTCTGCTCAGTGGCACTTCTGGGTCACCTGCTCCCCTGTGCTGCTTCAGAGGGGGGACAAAGAAACCCTCATTTGTTTTCTCGGGGCTTCTAGGAGGGAAACCAGGAAGGCTTTTGCTGTGGCTCTGGCTTTGGTTTGGGTCCGGTTCAGTTCGGCCTTCGTGTTCAGGTTTTGCTTCGTTTTCCTTTGTCTGCTCTTCTGGAGAGGGAACCGAGGAGGTGGTACTACTGAGCTACATCCCAGCCCCTGTCATTTTCTACTTAGAGCCATGGCTTCGTTACTGAAGGGAAGCAGGGTGTGCTGGCGCGCACCTGTCTTCCCAGCACTGGGGAGGCTGAGGCAGGAGGAGCTCCGCACATCTGAGCATAACCTCCATGACATCGTGAGCTCAGGGCCAGCCTGGAGTCCAGAGCGAGTCCTCATCACAAAACAAAGCCACCTCACAGGTCTGCCGAACTGTACTCGGAATGAGAAGGCAGTGAGATGCGCACAGCCTCGTTAAATAGGAGTTGGGCCCGTGTTTTCTGCGGGTGTTTCCCAGCAGAGTGGGTTCCGGCTATGAGCCTGTCTTGATGCAGCACTCAATGCCTCACACTCCTTGCACACTTCCTAGCTTCTGCTGTCGCTGTAGAGTTTCCACCATTTTAATTTCCTCATTCTCATAACTTGCTACAACAGTCACGCAGGACGTTTCTCTGTGGGGGAAAAACACCTTTGCATTTTCCCCGGGTGCCCTGTGCTGGGATGTAGCACAAGGTCTTCAAAGAATCTACACATAGTCCACACACAGGGCTGCACACTGCAGTCCTAGCAGTCTGGGAGGCTGACGCAGGAGGGTCGCAAGTTCGAGCTTGGCCTGTGCAACCTAGTGACTTGGCAAAACCCTGTCTCAACCAAAGAAATAAATAAAGACTAGAGCTGAGGTTCATTGCAAAGGCCCTGGGTTCAATCCCTGGGGATAATTTTTTTTTTTTAAGAATCTATAAATGTCTCATGAAAGTCAGCCAAGCTCCTCGGACAAAGGCAGAGAAGTCTCAAGGCAACACCTGTAATTCTCTCACCAACAGGAGAGTTGGAGCCCGAGAGGTGGGACCTGCTGGGACACACTTCCTGTGTGTCCTGGGCCAAGCCACAACCCTCTCTGATCCTCAGCGGGCATCCACAGGCGCCCACGCCCTGCTGTGAGTGAGGCCCCTGAGCCTGGAGTCCGAGGGAGCCTCACACAGAGCCTGGTAAAGTCAGTCTGGGGATCGTCCTCACCGAGAGGCGGAGCTCAGGCCGGGCGGTGTGGAAGATTAACACCGTACTGTGGAAATTGCCCAAAGGTTCCAAACTTGTAAACGGTGAGAGCAGCTAGGAGACTTTGAGAGGCACCAGCTGAGCAGAGCCGGCCTCGGCCTCGCTATGGCCGCAGTAAAGCAGCTCTCAAAGCTCAGATGCAGCTAATCAGGGCACAGACGCGCCCTCAGATGGAGAATGTGGGCTGTGTGTGTGTGTGTGTGTGTGTGTGTGTGTGTGTGTGTGTGTGCTCTCGCGCGCGTGCGTGTGCGCGTGCCCATGTGAACGCTCTTCTCCCGGAGAAGTCTAAGGATGCTTTGGATGTACTCCAAAACCCCAGAACACAAAGCCGGGCTGGGAGAACGGCAGGCAGCCCATCTGCACAGCCCGGAGGAGGAGAAACTCGCTGCCTCCAAGAGGCCCAAGCCTAAGATTGCAAAATAGGGGCTCAGAAGACAGGCTTGGTAACACCCGCCTTCATCCCAGCACTCAGGAGGCTGAGGCAGGAGGATCACTCCAGTCCGAAGCTGGCCTGGGTTACACACTGGCAGTGCTGGAAAGGAGGACCCAAGCTGAATGAGGAAGGCGACCCAAGCCGAGATAGTCTGTCAGAGTGCCCCACTACCCCGCAGGCCACCGTCCGAGCTCTGGGATACGGCACGTGCACTGTGTCCCTCGGAGTGTGGCCTCAACTTAGCTTCTGCCCTGACCTGGCTCTGGGAAGTTGGAAACACCCAGATAACACCAGTCAGGGTGGCCATGAGGACTAAGCCGGCCGGGGCAGAGAAGTAGCTGCCAGGTTGTGCCTGTGACGTGTGCTCCTCATTTTCCTTTCCTCATGGCGCTGAGGACCCTGAGCTTGGTACCTTTGTACCACAGCTCTGCAAAGTGCACACTTGCAGAGAGCAGGACCAGGGCTTCCTGGAATGGGGCAATTTCAGCACCTAGAACAGGGCCAGACCGAGCCCAGGCCTTCTTTCCATACAGCACACCAAGCCATCAGCACCCCCCACCCCACAGTCTTTTTTTATGTTTTATTTTGAGATGAGGTCTCGCTAAATCACCTTGTTGCCTAGATTGGACTGGAACTGGAAACTCTCCTGACTCAGCCTCCGGGAGCATTGAATTCCAAGCTTGTGCCTCTGCACCTGGCTGCGAGTGACATTTGAGCCACGAGCAGGAGAGGTCCTGCAGCTTCCCAGCCCCCAAGGTCCCCAGGTCAGATGTGTTGAATAGCTGACCTCCTGGGTGTAAGAACTCTCTGTTCATCTCCTATTTGGCTTTGATGTTTCTTTCATCCCCTCTTCTATCACAGGTACATCAGCTGGAATGCTCACTGCGCATAACAAATGTGTTTATAATAAGGACTCCAGCGGCAGCGTGATTCCAGAGTAGCCATATTTTTTCTCCACCATCTTCCTCTTTGGTCTTTAGCTTCTCTCCTCATGGTAACAAAGAGGCTGCCACAGCTCCACACAGTTGCATCCCAAGGCAGGTAATCGGATCCTCCTCCTGCGCTATTCCATTGCTAAAATAGCTTTCCAGAGCCCCACACCAGATGCTCTGGCTTCTCCTTATGCCATGCAGCTCAGAGCAGCTTTGCCCTCTCCAGCAAACCTGGTGTCAAGTCAGCAAACAGAATTCTCTGGTCAGCTCAGCCATACCAACACCTGGCCGGAGGACTGGGAAGTCTCCCCCACCGAGGGACAGGTGAACCCCAAATTCAAAGCCCTTCTAGCACTTGGGAAGAATGAAGACCTGCTGGGTACCAAAGACTGTGCCCCACCACACTCCAGCAAGTCTTCCAGGCTGAATCCCGGGACCTGGCCACGGAGCACGCATCCCGGCGGTGAACAAAGGCAGATTCAGTGCTTTAGGACTCTGGGGATTTTCACTATCATTCCCTGGAACGTTCTGAAAACTTCCAATTATATTTTTTTGCCTTTCCATACCTCTTTTAAAAAATTTTTTTGGCTTCTTGGGGTTTTTTTGAGACAAAGTCTCACTGAAAATGTTTGCTTGTTTGTTTTTGAGATAGAGTCTTACTATATAGCCCAGGCTGACCTGGAGCTTACAGTGATGGTCCTGCCTCAGCCTTCTGAGTGCTGGAATCACAGGCCTGCACCACCACACCCAGCCTTGTACTTACTGCTTTTATCCAAAGTTTTTCGCAAACCTTCTTGTACCTTCACATTCATTTTTATTTTTTGTGGTACTCGGGATCGAACTGAGGACCTTGCACTTGCCAGGCAGGTGGCCACACCACTGTGCTTCATCTCAGCCTCTTCCTGTCACATTCTAAATCACCACCGAAACAGAAGGCGACCTGATTTCCCATCTCTACCCATGCGAACACCTCTGTCTCCTGCTCAGCGCTCTTTCCTGAGGGCAGGAGGTGACATCCGTCTTTGTCACTGGCCGCCAGCCAGTTCCTCCCTGCCTGTCCTCACTTCCAACCACCCCTGCTTTCCAGGGCGACGGTTTCTGACCCCAAGTTTCTGACTGCACTGAGACAATAGTTTTGACTCTTCGAAATATTAAATGTTCATGAACCTGGCATGGAAGTGACCCTGTCACGGTCCCTCCGTCCTTGGAGACCAGAACCAAAGAGGCTTTGAAACTGGGGCCAGAGACCAAATGTTTGCCTGGGCACTGATTCCTTCCGCTGCAGCCAGCTTAGTGATTAAATATTTAAGTGTCAAGGACTCTGTGATGAAATATTCATCCCCAGCCAGGCTGCCATGAAATATTGAAGGGGTGGGAGTCGATGCATGTGGCTGCCCAGGGCAGCTGACGATCCTCACGGGCAGCGGCAGAGCAGACACGGTGCCGGCCGGGGAGGGAGGGAGCCGAGTTCCAGTCCGCCGGAAGCTCCGCACGAGGCGCCAAAGTCCTGGGCTGTCGGTCACCTGGGCTGGCTCCGCGAGCATGACAACTCGCCACGCTTGAGAATGAAGAGCTGTCATGTGCACTTCGGATGGGGAAACTGAGGCTCAGAAAGTGGAAGGAAGCCGGCCAGGGATGGTGCCCAGTGAGGGAAGGCGCTGAGTTTGGGGCTTACCTGTGGGAAAGGATTGTGCATTTCGGACGCACCACGCGGGCGCGCCCGAGACCCCCCACACCTGCTCCACACCCCGTGACCCCCCCGCACACCTGCTCAACGCCCCGTGACCCCCACACACACCTGCTCCACGCCCCGTGACCCCCACACACACCTGCTCC
>PVIR01042983.1:0-11938 GCA_004026965.1 Petromus typicus | reverse complement strand
AGGAGCTAAGTGGCTCAGTGTGTATAAAGTTAGGATCTTCTCACTGCCCTGAAATGTGAGAGGCATTCAGAAAGGGAGTCTGTTCTGGTTAGGTAGCTCATCTTCATCTTGGGGGACTGGTTCACTGTGGACTCCAGACTTCTCTTTATCCCTGCCACTATCTGTGAATAATTAAACTGCATTGCTTGACTAGTTCTGTGAATGCCCTGTCTCCCCAGACTCAGGTAATTGTTAGAGGACTTGTGCATAGACTGTAGTGTGGCAGTAAAACCAGTCTGTGAAGCACAGTGTGGTCCAACGGGATCATAAATCCCTGGCTCACTAAGTCATGCTCAGTTTATCTCATATTAGGCTAAAGTTAGAGACATTTCACTCTTTAGCATTGCAATAAGCAGGCATCTGTTAAAATGCAAATTTAAATTTTTGATAAATACACATCTATTTTTCTAGTCAGTATTGGAGAAAAAGCAAGATAATAAGCAACTATTTATGTGCTAATGCCGAAAGTAGATGTTCTCACACATTATGGAATTTAATTGAAGACCATTTTCTCGGCAAAGAACAAATACATATTTATAAATGATGGAAACGAAGAAAGAATTGAAAAAATCTTAATGTCTACTTTGTTACTTCATGTAAATTAGTTAAATACATCTTATACCAAGTTTTTCTCATCATATTTGATTATTACCTACATCATTTTGTGCCTATGGGATAAAACAGAAACTTTTATTATTTACCTGAGTGTTAAAGATGGAGTAACTATTGTAGCATATGGGATATTACCCATCAACCTTTTAAACATTATGAAATGTTTTATACACTGAAGTATCCTACATATAGTTTAGATTAGCTGAGTAAATAGACTGGATCGATCACACTGAGATTTTATTTCTTTTTGAAATTTTTGAAAAAATGGTACTAAGTCAGTCAATGATGAACAAAACAATTAGAAGGACCTGATAAACAATTTTATTTTTGGCATTATAGTAGTTGGACTCAGGGTAGACAATAATGCACCAAAGGAAAAGTAGCTCATGTCATTCTCACTGCTTGCTCTGTCTCTGAAGGAAGCTGAATATCCCTACCAGAAATTCAGAAGATCTGCACATTCCAGAAACACCCAGACATGGAAAGAATAAGGTACAGAGCTAAATTCAAAGTGGCTAACTGAAAGCTTTCACAGGAGGAATTCCTTTTTGTCTCTTACATTCAGACATTGCATGCAGGACATCTCTTGACACCTCAGATGGTAGATTTCAGGATTCATCCCAGGAGAAGAAAAAGGTTCCAAGGAAAAGTGATGTGAGCACTGGAATTTGGCTTTGTATCTGTGAAGCCTCCTTCCTAGTCCTTTCCCAGCAAAGTGAAGCTGAGCAAATACAAGCGCGCCGGTGCCACAAAGGTTTGCGTTTCTTCATTCTTACAGAGCAAGAGAAAAAAATAGTGTTGAACATGTAATTTAAGCTGTTAGTATGAAAAATTTCTTCAACACATAGATAACACAAGTGGTAAAAAGTCCAGAAGATTGCAATGTCTATACTCAGAGAAATTTAAAATGTATTGCGCAAATATTAGTATAGAGTCAATCAGAAAAAAAAAAAAAGATCTAGGATACTATTAAAATTTTCTAAAATAAAATTAAACTTTTCTAAAATAAAATCTGAAAATGTTCAGGAGTTTAAAAAACATAAGTAATTTTCTCTAAATCTCAGAAACATAAGATTATATGAAAGCTAATAAACAGAGTACTGATATATGATGAAAGATATCTGAAGAAAATGTGTTCTGTTGGCATTATAGGACAGAAAATTACTAATTTGTCCTAGGACCAAAAGGAAGAAATTTATTAAAAGTTGCATCACACAAAACAAATAATTGAAAGGGCTCAGTAATTGCTTGGTAAATGAATTAAAAATTAATCTACCAAATTATGTCATTGGAACACTTGAAACTCCCAATCATGCATGAGGAAAGGAAATAAGGCTTTCATGAAGGAAAATAATGTAATTTACAAAGTTTAACTGAAATATCTTCCACTTACTAGTGGATATAACTTTTGGATATAACTAAACAAGTTTGGTTGTGAAATAGAGAAAATCTCATCACTGAATGAAGTGCCATGGGGAGTATAAAGTACAACGTTTTGACAAATAATTTCCATGAGGCTAAACAGCTATTTAGGAGGCAGACATAGCTCTGGAATATGGTTCCAGACTGGTGAGTGGTCTCTAGGAGTAGTAAAGACTAATTGAGAAGGGTCAGCATTCACTCAGTGATCACCGTGTGTCAGGCGCTGTACTCCAGCCTGTCGTGTATTACTGTTTCATCTTCACAATAGCACTTGACAGGGTCCTGCTCATCACCGGTTTTAGAGTTTAGGAAACTCAAACCTAGGAAGCTGAGGTGATTTTCCAAAGGCCACAATAAATGGCAGACATGGGAGCTGAACACAAAACAGCTGGCACCAGAACCTGAGCCTTGAGTTTGCAGACTGTTGTTTGGGGGGTTTTGTTGTTTCAGTTTGGAGTGTGGAGCAGACCAACTTTCAGCAGTCACTAAGGACACTACCTTTGGTAGAACACACAGGAAGAAGACAGTTCTATCTTCCAGTCAGCTCAAATTGAGCCACTGTTATTCAGGTGAAGTAGACTAATCTTCCAATTTCATCAGTAATAATCCAGGAAGCTAATGGCTTTCAGAGAGAGCATTTGTAGAAGTTGGAAGACAGACTGTAAAATGTACGCCCAGTGTGCACACTCTGCTAATATTTAGAAAACAGAGCCTTCAGACTGGTGAGCAGTGAGGGCCATGCCTGCATGGCAGGACATCTTGTCCTCCTGTTACATGACAGCAAGTAATCCAAATAACCCCAAATAATCCAATCAAGGCAGAGATTATAATTCCCAGCCGGCTAGATATCTGAAATGCAAGTCTATGTTCTTTACAATTAGAGAATGTATTCTAAGAATGCAGGAGATGAAGAGTAGGAAAACTGTTTTGAGAGAAAAATAACTTTTGTTTAAGAGAGACAGAAGGGGAACTGAAAGTGGTTTTCTGCCCACCAAACCTGCTTTTCCAAGGTGTTTTATACAGCAAAGCCATGAGGAAGGTGGGCACAAAGTGAGATAAACCTGTAAGGCCCAATGGGAAATCACCAGGTGGGTATGACATGAGACAAAGCCATAACTGACCAATAAGATTACAATTACAGCCACCGAGGTAGTGTTGACTAAATAGGGGTCAAATGGCATTTAATTTACATAGCTTAGCAAGTTTATAAGAAATTTCCAGAAAGGAAATGGAGTTCAGAGATTGATGCCCATTTAGAATAGCATCACTGTTCTTTATCCCCAAGGGAAATAAATGGTTGAAATACTCTTTGACTTTTTATAATGTTAACCAGTGAATGTGCCTCAGTTCGCTTTCATATTGACTCAAGGACAGCTCTAACTGCCTATGAGACCTGTAATTAACTTACTTATTTATAATACTTCATACCAGTGATTTTGACAAAAGTGTTCAGTAAGTACCTTGATGATTTTAAAATTTGGACTACTGCATGATATATAAATCATGTATAGCAAAATAACTCAAGAAACATAATACCTGAAGCGCTAACAGCCATAGATAAGAAGAGTAGAAAGATAGAAGGGGTTAGCGATGATGGGCCACATTATTGAAAGAGCCAACAAGACCTAAATCAGAATGAAAGTTCTCGATGCACTCCTTATGGTAACATATCAATAGGTGAATGATTTAAATATGATATGAAATCACAAGCTGATTGCTTATATAAGGTCGGCAGTGTTCAATTTGAAACATTTTGTGGTTTTCATATTTCTCATTTCACTTCGCAGGTCTCTAAGTTATTGATTTCTAGTCATTGTCTATAATTGTAAAGTCAGTTTCTTAAAGTTGTAAGAAGAGAAACTCAATTGATTCAGAAAATTAAGGATGTGAAAGTTATTTTAATTCACCTTCTTAAATACTATTTTTCCTCCTCATACTTGAAAATTAGAGGGGCTATAACTAAATGGAAAAGCTTATATTTGCAAATGCCATAATACTGAATCATAGAACAGTTTGTTTCCAGAGCAAAGATGGAATAAAAATTAAAATATATTATACATTGCTGCATCTCTTTTGCTGCCTAAAATATCTGTCCTCCATTCCATCTTCACAAAATCAATTTTCTATAATTTGAGAAATGTGTCCACTCATTATCTCACAGCCACATGAGCACTTTTCATACCAAGCCAGTAAGAATTTTTCCAATTTCTGCCTTGGAAATCTGAGTTTGAATTTTACTATGGGTCAAGTTTTGCATATGGCCTATGTTTAAGTCAAAGAAATGAACATGTCATGATTGTCATTCTGAAGTGTTTACTGGAAACCTGTAAAATTAACTGCATGAAACTGGAATGAGACAAATTCCCAGAGAAAAGAACAGGAAAACCGACAGAGAACAGTGGTTATGACTGATTGCTTGATTCTAAGTGCTTCAGATCCTAATTTTCCCATTGGGTTTTTATTCTGAAAGATGTTTAGGTATATTATATGCATCATTTATTCTTTTGCATTTTCTAGCATTTTTGTGGCTACCAAGTTTAAAGGGTCTTACTTTTTTTTTTTTTTTTTTTTTTTTGAGATGGTCTCGCTTTATAGTTCAGGCTGGCCCTGAGCTCAGCCTCAAACTCATATCACAGCAATCCTCCTGCTCCTGCCTCCCGAGTGCTGGGATTACAGGTGTAAGCCCAGCACTGTGGTATGTGGTACTGGTTGATGAGGGGCATGTGTTTCCACGCCCAGTATAGTATGTGGTTACTGGGGGATTGAACCCAGGTCCTTGCGCTTGCAAGACTGGTGCCAGAACCATTGAGCTAAATCCCTGGCCCAAGGAACTTACTTTTACAGATGTGTACATGCATGTAATGTACTTAAATCACTTCCGCCTACTGCCACTCCTACTTTCAGAATACTGGTGGAATCCATATGTATAATGTATGAGTTGATATGTATAATTCAAAGTTTCTTTTTTCCCTCCTTGATCTCTTAACCTAAGTGTATTTATCTTGCTCATAGGAAAAATATCAATATCAACATATTAAGTAAGGTAGCAACAGCCCCCTGTAACCTGGAAATTAACTGTACATTGCCAGTGACCCCTGCAGTGAGGCTTCTGTCCCACCTGCCCAGTATATGACACAGGCCTGGAGAAAGTACACTGAGACAGAGCTCAGAGAGAGAAAGTGGGGCTCCAGGACAACCCCGCGGGTACAACTGACAAGGCACTGTGCATGACCAGGAGCTGAATCTCATTTGCCATCAAATGGGCTAAAGTAAATGAGGCCCATAAAGGGCAAGACAAAGCATTCTTGAATTAGGAACAGAACAGATAAAATATATAGATGTAATCAGAACATTGTCCTAATCAGAAGCTTTTAGTTTTACTCTGACCTTGGCAGCAGGGTTTGCTAGACTCACTTCTACAGTCAAGCCAATTGATTATAAGACTTAACTCTTTACAGGCTGCTTTGGGTATAATCAATATTATAACTCCCTGAAGTAACTAGCAATTAATATTTACATATATAATAAAGCTATTTAGAAATGTACAAAATGTACCTCACAATCTTCAAAGTACAATATGGCATGCTAATGCCATAATTCACTTAAAAGAAGGAATTAAAGACATCTATAATTTTCATATTCTTTATGATATCTTCGTGCTGTATCTGTGGTGACCCTGTTATGATTTGCTTTAAAAAGGAAACAGAACTTATGTATAGTGTGGAGAGATGTTGGAGGGTGGGCAGGGAGTGGAATAAATGAGATTCAAGTTGTATCATGAAACGGTAAAATTCTCAATGTCAATTGTGATCATGATGTGCATATAAAATGTATCAACAAAATTAATTTTAAATTTTTTTAAATAAAATATTTAAAGAATGAGGAAAAAAATTCCTCAATTAAAAGTTATCCTGAAGGTCTAGTTCCTTAATGTTGCCTTCAAATGTCCCAAATTATAAAACTGATTCACCAAAATTGAGATGAAATGTCAAAGATACACGACCAATTATGTATGACATTTAATTTTCAGTTAAGGCTATAAAATGTTCATCATGATGTCTGCAACGAGATACTTAAATGTCAAAGCTAAAGTTCTGGGTTCTCTATTAATTGTTACTTTTACAATACATACTTCTCAACATTTATTGTATTTCTGTCTTTTTGTTTTTTATTTTATTATTTATTGATTGATTTGGAGGTTCATTTATTTATTTATCTTAAGTTCCTCTCAACTTTATTTTTTTTTAAATTGTGAAATAGGTACATTTTATGTACTCAAGGGTCTTGCTTTGTAGTTCAGACTGGCTCTGAACTCACTATGTAACCCAAGCTAGCCTCTAACCCTCGGCAATCCTCCTGCCTCTGCCTCCTGAGTTGTGGAATTACAGTTATAATACACCACTCCCAGCAGTTTGCCTTTTAACATTATCCAAATGCATTTGCCTTTTTAAACTTGTAATTCAGATTTGTATATAGAACAAATGAAAACACTGTGCATGTACTGGCAGTGGACCAAGACCCAAATTAAGACAGAAACATTCACATAAAGTTCTCTCTGCAGGGAGTGATAAAGGTAACCCTCATTAGCAATTCGAGTTTATGAGGGGTACTGAGGCCAGGCCCGAGGCTTACTCGCCCTCACAATTCACAGGCATGTTTTTAAAGTGGGCTGTAGTGATAGCTGACACCTCAGACTCACCTGAGCAACATCACAGTTGGCGCACTTAGTGCAGAGCAGGCAGGTGCTTCTTATCCTGATGAGCTTGCTGTGCTGAGTGAAGCCCTGGCCCCTTCTGGAGGAAGACTAGCTCAGGAGTCAGGATTCACTTTTCCTTAACCTGACACTGTGAAAGCCCTTGGGTAACTTGCTAATTTGAGCCCTGTGTTTTGGTTCATACATCTTTCCAAGAACAGATTCTGAGCCTGTTGAGTCTCCCTCCCTGAGACCCCTTGTGGTTAGCTGGTGCTTTTGGAGACCTTGTCAGTGAAAGAGATGCCATTCCCAAACATGCAGCCAGCACAGGAGTTTCAGGTGGTGGCATCTGCAGACCATGGAACAAGATTCCAGCAAAGTTGATAGGCTTGGACTTGTGCCATGGCAAGACTTAAGTACAAAAGTGTTTGAAAGGCTTGTAGGCCTGGGTTTCTATCTCACTCTAATTAGATATTAAAGACCTCCAGGCCTATGCGTGGTGTACAGTTATGAGTATTCTTAATATACTTCCTGATAATCTCAACCTCTTCAGAATCTTCATCAACCACCTTAAAGTCACTCTGAACTTCTCATAGTTGACATCAGTGAGGTTTTTTCTGCTTTCTTCATACATACCCTATGCAGACTATCGATCACCTCAGCATCCCGGAGGTTGCCCAGTATTTCCACACTAGCCTGCACACTGTTTCATTGATCCTAACATCATGGGGGATCAGGGAGTAGAATCGATTTGAAAGATCCAATTTGTGGGATTCACTACTGCCTTGGCATAGTAACTGGTGGACCTCACTGAAGATAGTGTATGAAGCCTGTATTCGCTTTTTGCTCAGCTTCTAAAAGGGCTTCTTATGAAGGTCATACTCGACCATGGCTTTCTGCATACTTTCCACAACAAAGGTCATTCTGTTGTCTGCTACTTTGGCTTTGGGAGTTTGGACTCATTGCCAGGGTTTATTGCAAGCTTCTTCACCCCTTTCATCCTGGCCATAATCAATCTCCTGAGGGTGGAACTCTCTGAAGCTTTTAGAGTACCAGGCATTTCCTCTTCCTTGTTTCCTGGTTTCTAGGTGTGGAAGAGCTTCTTCCTTGGATGCATCTTCTCCTGCTTGATGCTACCAATCCCACTGCCCATGTGGTCCCAGGACCTTCATGGCCAGGACCTTGAAACAGGAATCAGTTCCTTTCTCCAGGCCCACCAGGCCTACTGTACTGCTGCAGACCTTCCTGTCCTTGTCCTGGACAAGGCAGAGTGTTCCAGATCTGAGTCAGGATCCACAGCTGCCCTCTCTTTAAGAGTTAACTTAATTATCTTTTCACAGTTCTTGATACTGCTCTTATCTCTTCACAGTTCCTTGCTCTTATTGGAGAACATAGCACCCCACTTCCCTTCTGGGCTAGTCCTTCAACAGACTTTACCTTCACCTCTGTCCTAGCAGGTACAAGATATGTCCTGCAGGGTCTTGTTTGAGGTAGGGGTGTCTTGGAGTGTGAAATTCTCAGAGAACAAGGAAGCTTTGTTAACTGTTCCTGTCAAACTCTCCCTGAGTTTCTCATTCTTGACTTTCACTGCTTCATTGATCTGGGGTAAGTTCCTAAGCAGCAGGATCTTCATGATGGATCAGGTCTATCTGCTGGGCAGAGGAGTTCACAGAGGCTGGTGCTGAGGTCAAAGAGGGTAGATGTGCCCTTGCCCATGGGGGTGCTGAACTTGGGGTGAAATATCAGGTTTGCTTTTTGCCTTTCGATTTCTTCAGGTAAGAGTTTCTCAGAATTCCTTCTGAGTCCTTTCCACTGGGTTTCTGTACGTGACCATGCACTGGGTCCAAGCAGCAGCATCCCTGGTAAGGTAACAAGTCTTGCTTGTGAAGACCAACTGGCCTGATGCTCCTCGCAGTGCAGGGGTGCTCCAAATGCTACACCACTGGCGACTCACTCTGAGATCACCACTCCCCAGACCGCACTTGCTGCTTGTTGACAATAAACAGATCTTTCAGATCATCTGTCAAACACACTTGAAGAGTCATTTTTCAAGCAAGACAGAAGACCCAAAATTATGAGGGAAAAGATAGAACAAAACATGTAGACATTGCAAACGTTACATGATGGACTACATTTTGTATGTGAGAGAAGCAAGAGAGGGGTTAGTTTAACACTTGTAGAAAACCTTCAGAAAATAAGGAAACAATTTACAAAAAAATCTTAGTGAAAATCATTGAAAAATTTGACCATCATAGCACAAAATCTTTCCACTTCAAGAGCAAACATCTAAAAAGCTCTTTTAATATAAATTTACAAAAATGTATGGTTCTTTAGATTTTTTTTACTACAATGATTGTTTCAAAGTATCATATTTCACTATCATAGTTTTCTTCTCATCATTTTTCTTCTTACATTTCCTCTTCTCCATCTTTCTTTCATTTCTATTAAAGCATTAGCAAGTCTTCTGTTTGAGCAGCAGCATAGAATACTATTGATTGATACTTGTGGTTCTGATATAATCAGTTATTCTTAGAAATAATGAATTAGCCTGTTTTTCCATCAAATTACATAATCAACAGCAACTGAGATGACTTAATAGCAGAATACATCTCTCTTACACTATTTCATACAACATTACAAGTATTACCATATTTAATTGAGCATTAAGTTATAAGAACTGAAATATCTGAAAGAATATTAAATTTAAAGAAAACTCTGATCTATATACCTACAAAGAACAGCCTTTTGCCAGATGGTACCTGAGCCTGTCAAATGATATGTAATCATGTAATACCTCCCCTTATTGAAGTTTCTTTAATTTTTTGCCCCTGTTCTGTTTACTTCTTTGAGTTTTGCACTGGATGCTAAAGGCTTTGTTCAGCTTACAACGCACACAGACACAGACAAAGACACAGGAACAATATTCCTTAAAATTAAATCATATTTTATCACTTATTTGTATCAACATCATATTTAAGGTCATGCAACTTAATACAAATACAAATCTTTAAATTAGTTTTATTGACATATATCTTACGGTGTAGTGTCTTCAAGATATTTTATTGTTGGATATAGAAACTAGAAATAAAGAGTGTCAAGTATATATAACAATGTATCTTATAAATCTTTGATCATTGGAAATTGTACATTGGAAATTTTTTCATGATGCCTTATGTGAGAACATGTGAAAGCCATTTTGATGATTTATATAATGGCTTCAAATTTTTAAAGTAAATATAATCAGTTCTGTTTGGGAATGATGATATTTTATAATAATTTACCAAAGGTAACAGTTATAACAATATATTTGAAAGGCTGACTTCAAATCTGATGGAGATAGATATGATCCAAGAGGTTTAGGGTAAACGTGCGGAGTTTGAGGAAGGCTAATGTGCTTGAAAGAGGTGAGAGATAATAGCAAAGCTAAACACTGAGGAATGGTTAAGAAAGTTTGAAATTAAGAAAGTGAATAGTCAGGATAAGATGCTTGTGGATGTGGTGGTGCCATGTGTTTTAAAGATAACTCAGAGAAGATACTTGAGAATAGATCCTGGAGACAAACCAAGAAGACTAGAGCCTTCATCACTAACCATTACAGCTTGATCCATGTAAGAGACGCTTTAAGGCACTGGAAAAATAGACAAGTGTTCATTGTTTTAGAATCTGATATTAATTCCCCAACTAAGAGTTATTTCTGATTACCACGTGGGTTCATTGTGAGAGAATTATTCATTTAGCTTTAATCAGTTAATAACATCTTAGTGCAGTTACATTGTGTGAGAGCTAAATTCCTAAAGGCCTTTAGGGAAAGGCAAAGAATCAGTCTGTATTATCTGTATGCAAGAGTTGGGGACAATTCAATTTTAGACAGATTTCTAAGATTCTGTGAGCCTGATCTGCAATAGATCAATTTTTCTCGCTCACTTTCCTCTCTATAAAGAGGTGAGATTGTGCAGCTATAACTTTATGCTCCAGAAGGAGACAAATGGAGCTTTTTATTTTAAACTGCATATCATCACATCCTTTTTAATGTAGAGAGATCAAACTAACAAGGAATGGAATTTTAAATGCTTTTCTCTCCATCCACTGCTGTGATGGTCACTCGGGTCTCCTCCACCATTAGCCTGAACACATTAATCTGTTTTAGATCTTTCCTGCTGACTTCATCAGACGTTTCACTGCACTCACACTTGATTAGTATATGTGCTGCCCAAGTGAGCGCCGCTTTCACTGGAGTACAAGGGCAGTGCGCATGCAGTGACGTGTAGGCACTGCTTTCCCCGAGGGAAGGGTGAATTTCAGACATTTGCATTTTGTGCAAAGTTTTGTGGTGATAACTTTCTAAACTATGAAAGTTTCATTATATATAAACACATAAAGCAGAAGGAATTATTTTCTTTTCTTGTATTTCTAGCTCAGAAAAATGTATACATTGTAAAGTGGCAAGATTAATTTGAATATAGGTCAAAAGTAAATGCGTATACACTCAGGGAAAGTTCATGTGAAAATATTTCTGAATATTTTTCCAAATAAAAGAGACAGTTTTAAAATGAATACAAAGCAGATTCAAATTAATTATGACTCCTTTAGCTCAATTGTGTATTTTACATAAACACTAAAGATGTATATGTACTTAAACTAACAAAATTAATTGTGGCTGATTTTATGGCTTTTATATTTGAAAGCTTCTCTGTTAGTAATATTGAGTATTAGACTGATGAAAGTTTTAAACAAACTGCCCATCATATTTCTCCATAATTTAATAGGCCACTGGAGTAATCTAGAGGAGGGGAGTTCAAATAGATTGCGTAATTGAGTCAATGATCTTAAATTCTTATTAACTTTGAGCAATTGTTCGCACCAGTGTGCAACGCCAAATACTTTGGGGAGATACTATTCAAGTTCTTCATATATCTCTGCTAGTTTCCTTCAGGACTTCAAACCTATGCCATATGATGCTCATTTTCCAGCTCACTCTAATTAATTTGAAAAATGTACCAAGTGGTGCTGTGTTTGAGAGCAATTACTTTGGTGTGAAAAATAAGTCATGGAAAACATTGACTGAAACAAATTACCAAGAAGAAGCAATAAACACAAAACATGAGAAATTGTGTAATTGCACTATGACAACAGATTGTCCTATTGCCACTGGGGAGTTCTAAGAGGAGTTAA
>PVIR01042982.1:0-11749 GCA_004026965.1 Petromus typicus | reverse complement strand
CAGGGTGAGCACAGACCCTGTGTTCAGGTCTGCTAGCAAAACCCATGCTCCTTTCATCTTTTCCCCACTATAGCTCAGGGATATGTTATGTAATATAAATAAAATTTACATTTTGTGGCCATGAATACATGATCTCTGCAGAAACCCAAAATAGATGTCAAAACTCTAACAACATTTTTACCAAAAATATCTAACATGAATTACATCAACCTCCTAGACTTTGCTTCTGATTTTGGTGAATAGAAGAAACAAGTTAGAAGACACCATAAGGAAGCGACACTGGACATTCTAGGAGATGAACCATAGCAAGTTTGTCTCAAAAAAACCAAACAAGGCCACAACAGATGCAAATTATTGGTGATTCTAGAGGACACAGATGGAGATTGATGGCACTATTCCTTCTGCTTTTCTATATGTTTGACATTTTCTGAAACAAAAAGTACATGAAAGAAAAAGAAAGGAAGATATAAAAGAGAAGAAAAGAAAAGAGACAAAAAGAAAATAAAAAACATTGTAGCTTCCATAAGTGCAAGACTGAGACATTATCACTCACTCTGGTGCCCCAGGGCTAGGCCTGACCTACTGAATATGTCAAAGCCACCCGCTGACAGGACAGAGATCAGGAAGGGCAGTAGGAATGAAGCTATCTGAGGAAGGGACATACCACCCTGTCCCTCCACCCAGGAGATGTCACTGCACTTCTGCTAAACAGATAAATCCACTTTTCAAGGTGCTGAATTAGAATCATCAGAGTTTATAAACAAAAGCATGTGGAGATCGCAGTTTTGCACAGTTAAACAAACCAAAGCTGAGAGAGCAAGGCGGGTAGAGCCACACTGCAGGTCAGGGCTGAGGCCCGGCCCTCTGTGCATGACCACCACTCTCTCCTCACTGCACATCCTGTCTTGCTTCAATCTGTAGCAAAATTAGTAATTGACTTTATTGCAACTGAAATGTGAACTGTGACAGAGCATTGCTTAGTTTTCATAAGTTTCCACTTCTCTGGAAGTAGAATTGTACCTAACACAGCAGTCTCGATGGCCTGTCAAGCTTGTCAAAGCAAGACTCCTTAAAGGACAGAAAACAAATCAGTGTAAATGCTGAATGTCATGAACTGCACTAGGAGTTTCACTATCTATTATTTTATTTAGCCCAGTGAAGCGGGGTTAGTGTTTACTAAGTCTGTTCCCCAAGACCTGCCTCTCATGGTTAGAAGGTAAAGATAAGTTTAAGGTAAAAAGGGAAAGCTAACAAGTTGAATACTTCCTTGAGCCCTGTCATCATTTAATAACCACTTCTTGGTGAAGTAAAAATCATGCAGAGTCCTAAGAGTCTGAATGCTAATAAAAAAAGAAGAAAACTCATGTGTTCACTAAAAATTGCCTTAAAATGTCCCTATAAACCAATTCATAGGGAAAATATCAAACCATAATTACAATATAAGTATCAGCAAATTTAGAAATTAGAACAGGAAAGCATATATATTGACCCTAATTTATTCAACAGAAGAAGATACTGATGTCAACACAATCTACCTCAGGCTCAGTAATGAAATGTGGCTTTTGGACTTCCTTTCATTATACCTAGTAATTCCTTAAAATAAAGACTTCTTTCTCAAAGTGGAAAAAGAATAATAATAGCAATAAAATTAAAGGGAATGATAAAGTCTAAAGCATTTTTTTAAATTGCAAAAGGATAAAGTAATGCCTCTTTCAAGAACAGCCTACATTTTTAGATAAGACTATAAAAGCTCAGGCAACAAAAGCAAAACTGACCAATGGATTATATCAAATTTTCAAAAGCCACCACATAGAAAAGGAAATCATCAAAAGAGCAAAGAGACAACCTACAGAATGGGGGAAAATGCTGACACACTACTCATTTAATAAGGAGTTAATAGCAAGAATACATCAGGACCTCAAATATCTCAGCACCAAAAGTCCTTCAAATGGTTCAACTAAAAATGAGCAAATGACCAGAATAGCTGTTTTCTAAAAGTAGACCGCAAATCGCCTGAAAGTACACAATATTTTTTTTAAAAAAACAAGCTTTGTATCACCAATCATCAAGTAAATGCAGATAAAAAACCAGCAAGTGAGGAGGCAGCTCTGGCTGAGCAGCCTGTAATCTCAATACACCCCACAACCTCAACACCCGAGGCCTGCGCAGGAGAACTGTGGTATCAAGGCCAGCCTGTATGACGAGGGCTCAAAACAAGTAAATGACAACAAAGTCGAGCAAGCCACAGGGAGGGGAGCTCTTCCACACCGCTGCAGGAATGTGAATTAGTACAGCTATTAGGGAAAACAGCATAGATACTCTGGGGGGTGGGGGGGAGGACAGAATTACCGTGTGTCCAGCAATTCAACTGCGGGGTACACAACTGAAGAAACCAGAATCTGTATGTCAAGGAGACATCTACACTTGCATGTTTATTGCAAGACTGTTCAAAGCAAAAAGAATAGAACCAAAGTGTGTGTACCTGGATGAATGAATTAAGATCATGTGATATAAATAGAATACTACTCAGTCATGAAAAGAATGAAACACTAGTATTTATGGCACTATGAACAGAATTAGAGGACATTATGGTTACAGGAAATAAGTCAGGCACAGAAAGAAAAATACTGAATAATCTCATTTATAAAAAGTCAATCTTCTAGAAGTAGCAGTAGAGTGATGGTTTCCAAAGGCTGGGAAGCATGTTTGGGAGGAGAGGAGAGGGAGAAAAAAGTTGATGGGTACACGGTGGTACAGAACGGGGACGGGGGGGGACTTCTAATGGTCTCTGACATGGGCAGGTAGATATGTTGGCAACAATTAACTGCATATCTCAAGCATCCATTAAAGGAAGATTTACAACTTAAAAAAAGAAAGTGATACACCTTTGAGGAGATAGGGTTGGCAATTCCTATAGTCTGGTCATTACACCTTGTCCATTTACTGAAATATTACATTATACTCTCTACACAAGAACGATTATTATGTATCAAGTGAAAATATAAAAAATTTTTAAAAGAACAACCTAGGATTTATCAAAAGTGGATCAAATTTAAATAGAGCCACATTTGGTCTTAGGTTTTAAAGGACCAATATTTCAAACATCTTTTGAATATTTCTGACCTCCCAAGCTTCTTTTAACCAATCTCAGGAGGTTTGAAGTAATTAGAAGTAGTTAATATTTCAAATACATTTTGAAAATAGTTTTTCTTTTAAAAAATTGAAATATTTCTGCCTTTATGACACAGACCAAAAATGAAGTGGACAGTTAAAGATAAAGTTCACTTTCATTTGAAAGACTAGGAAAGGCAGGAATTTTGACAGGTCTTGCAAGAGTACTGAGATAATTACTCTTGTTTTAAGTTATGTGCAGATAAAGGGCACAAGTTTAAAATTGAGTCACTTACACGAGACTCTGCCAGCTGTTAACTGTTACACTATGATAAAATGAGGTTTTAGGACACAATACAAACTAAAACAACTGTGACTGAAATGATCGATGATGTCTAAGTAATTACAGACCTCACCATTTTCCTTAAAACTTATAGGCGTTTTCTTTGCCATACTGAGGGTGGGACACAGGGCCTTGTACATGCTAGGCAAGTGCTCTGTAACAGCCACATCTCTGTCCTTATTTTGAGACAAGGTCTCACTAAGTTCCTATGCTAGTATTGCATTTGTGTTCCTCCTGCCTCAGCCACCCGAGAAGCCAGGATTACTCCAAGTCCTACCATGCCCAGCCAAATATGCAAATTTTCACAGAAGAAATGAATGCCTTAGCACAGTAAAGGAATAATTTTGGAAGACCTCAAAAGCAAATATTCTTTCAATTCACAAGGAAACCTTTAATAGCTTTAAAAATTATACTCGGAGGTTGCATGGTTCTTCACTTGTGCAGTACCAGCTACTCTGAAGGTTGAGGCAGGAGGATCATAAGTTAGAGGCCAGCCTCAAAACTATCTCAAGCTAAAATAAATAAAAGGGTCTGAACATATAGCTCACTGGTAGAGTGCCCCTCGTACAGAAAAGAACTACTTTGGAAAACTTTACCAATATATTTCAACATCTCCTCATGGATGAAATTATCACGTGAACATGCCACGCAGTCACTGAAGTGTTCAGTCGTCTGGTTTTCCCACCTCAGTACTGCCCAGGTTACAAAGTTCTTGAATGAGGTCTGACACTTGTCTTTGGGGCCCAGGAGGCCATGTGCTTCAGGCCAGCAGGCGCTCTCTCTCAGGCACACGGTGTTACTGTGGTGACTACAGTCCCAGGAGGTAATGTACCTGGACTACACCTGCCCAGGGACCTCTGAGTTCCATCACTGCACGGAGCAGTCTTAGGGAGGAAAGGGGTGGATCAGCCATACAGAGGCCAGGGCTCCAGCTTGGCTCCCCCACTCACCATGTGACTCGTACTGGCCACCCTTAGGTGACACCATTCTGCCCCTGTAAAGAGAGGGCTTGGCTCCATCAGTGGCTTTTGAAACCATTTTAGAAGCCATGCACCTGAGCCCAGGTGCACCAAAGGCAGGGCACACACCCAGCATGTGTGCCCCAAAGAAAGAGACCCCATCACTTCCCTCTTCCACCCGAACCCCTCCATCCTGCTTCCACATCACTTGGGAACAAGAGGAGCCCTGTGGCGCACGGGCTGCAGGAGAAGGTGGAGAGCTGGTGTCTCTCAAAGTCCATCAAACACCTCAGCTGTGACTCCTCACGTGGTGCAAAAACCTCAACTTTAGATTTGGTCAAAAATAAAGGTCACAAACAACGACATCACTGGCCATTCAAGAAATGTGAAAACAGCACTAAGATTTCATATCATGCCAGAAAGAACTGTCATCATGAAGAAATCAACTAGCAACAAACACTGACGAGGCTGCAGGGGAAAAGGAGCCCTTTCCTATTGTGGGTGGGAGTGTAAACCACGGAATTCAATGTGAAGATACCTTAGAAAACTTCTCTGAGTACCTGCACTCATCTTGATTGTATGCTATATCTTCCTCTGATAAATCCTTCTCCTATCTCTTTACATTATCAACCAAAACTAGAAATTCCATTTCAGCCAGTTGTCCCCCTCTAGGTTTTTTTCCAAGAGTTAAATGTTTACAGCACCACAGTTCACAGTAGCTACCTCCTGGAACTGGTCTCTATGTCCATCAGCAGATAAACAGATAAAGGAAATGTGGTATTAATACACAGTGGAGTACTACTGTGCTACTGAAGAGGAGAAACTTATGTCATTTGCAGGAAAGTGGAGACCTGGAGACCATAGTGGTAAGTGAAGTAACTCAGACACACAAGCCTAAATATTGCGTGGTGTCTCCTATAGGAGAAACCCAATACATAAGCAAAGTACTAACTAAAAGACAGATAATAGGAAAAAAAGGGGGAAAAAGTGATTCTTATCTAGAACAAGTACCACAACTAAAAGGGTACCTCAATCTAGTACTGTCTTATGTGCTCTGCGTGTGTTTTGGGCAATTAGTCTGGGTGTGAATCAATACGTATGTAAATAACTTTATAAGGACATATAAAATAGACACATGAACCCTGATGCTGGCAAAAAGAAGTGGAGGGAAAGAGAAATAAGAATTGAGGTGTGTATGTATATGTATCGATTCCCTATAGTGAATGTAACCATCGCACACTGCAAACCTTACAGACTTGTACTAATAAGAACAATTTTTAAAGAGAAAATATCACAAACAGGAGGCCCTCTGTATATAAAGGTTATAAACAAGTGCTGCTTGGTCTGCTGATATCTAACTTTATTTATTTATTTATTTTTTGTCTGAGGAAATGCCAATTATAAAGTGGATTTGCGGCTTTCGGGCCAGGGCAGTCTGTACCGGTCTGGGTCCTGCCCTGTCCCCTGACACTGGTGGCTTTGGTGCCCATTTCTGCAAACTCTTGGGACCCTCAGGCAGCCCAGAGTGGGACTCCATGATCTGCGACTCTTTTCCATCGTAGCACATCATGGATATTTTTGTTGTTTTTAGCACTGGTTTCTAATGTGTTCTTTGAAAAGCAGACATTTCTAAGTAAGGTAAATACAATCATTTCAAAACAGTTCTGTTTTTCTTTTTTAGCTGTTTTGAGACAGTATTACTAGTCAGCCCTGACCCTGAACTCACTCTGTAACCCAGGAAAGCCTCCAATTTGTAAGGATCCTCCTGCCTCAGCCTCTGAACTGCTAGGACTACCAGAGGTAGTTTTGCTCAAGTGCTTTGTAACAGTGAGGAAAAGCTAACACAGTGCCCAACTGATGCCACAAATGAAAAACTACATCTGACCTGATGTGGTATCACCTTTGAAATGCACAGAGCAGAAAAATGAAAGGCACAGATGCACGGCAATACTGTACACCATTCTGTTCAGGCTCCACGTAGAAACTGTTACAGGAAACAGAAATCAATTTCATATTTACACTCGGGTCCTATTCCCAAGAGATCTCATTATGTATATGCAAATTTTTCAAGATCTCAAAAAGAAAATTACATGTCTGAGCACTGCTGATCCCAAACAGTTTGGTTAAGGGATATTCAGCCTACTGCAGAATGTTCTAATGAGAGGCATGAAAATGGTGATTACTGAAGACCGTAAAGACCATAAGACCGATTACTGAGAGACAAAGGGGAAAGAAGGGACAGGTAACAAGATCACTTAGTTCTTTCATAAAAGGACCAATTCCAGGACCCGACAGAGAGGGGATGGTTCCTACACAGAGGTGGCACTTAAAGTGTCCTGTCATGGACCAGGATGGGGAAGGGGCCACTCTCTGGCCCCATGCGGGGAAACTGGGGGACCAAAATTCAAATGACAGGCATAGATACAAACCCTTGAATCATATGAGAAGCCACAAGTACTTAACTATTCTTTCTACTTACGTAGGTGGATAGGTAGAGAAGGGAAAGTGCTTCTCACAGTAAAACCCTGCAGCAACTCATTCAGAAGAAACACTGCAGTTAAAACATAGTCAGTGGTTGCTAAAGAAGTCAGAAAAAATTTTAGAAATAGGTATCTTCCCAAAACATATCCTCGTAAATTACATAAAACTTATAAAGAGAAAACTTTATAAACTTTGTACTAGAGAGAGCACGTTAGCCAAGAAATTGAGGCCTCTATTGCCCCACTGGGCCCACCATGTGCCTGTGCATGTGGACAGTGACAAGGACACTGTCACTATAGGGGCATCTCTGCCTCAAGAAGAGGTTCGAGCTAAGCTTAGCCAATGCTAAGGTTCAACATGGAAGACCCCTGTCGCCGTCAGGATGAAGGGTCTCTAAAAAAAACAAACGAGAAAAGTATTGGTCTTCAGAAAAATGTAGCCCAGTGACATTTAAAAGTATCAAATTTAGAAAACCAAGGGTGTCTGAGAAACTTACAGAGGAAATGAAACAAGGGAGGTACAATGACTCAATTCAATGAGTTAGATCCCAAAGTGGGGGAGATTAGTATATCAATTACTAGGATATCGCTCGGACAATTGAGAAAATACAAGCTTAAATCTGGACTAGGATTTTATAGGTGCATAGAGAAAAAAGAAATGAGGCACAATATAAAGAACACACACACACACACACACACACACACACAGGGCCGGGGACTTAGCTCAGTGGTTCTGGCACCTGTCTTGCAAGTGCAAGGACCCGGGTTTGATCCCCGGTAACCACATACAATACTGGGCATGGAGACTCATGCCCAGCAGCAATCAGTATCACATACCACAGTGCTGGGCATGGTGGCTCACACCTCTAATCCCAGCACTCGGGAGGCAGAGGCAGGAGGATTGCTGTGATGTGAGTTTGAGGCTGAACTAAGGGCCAGCCTGAACCACAAAGCGAAACCCTTTCTCAAAAAAACAAACAAACAAACAAACAAAAAACCAAAACAAAGAGCGCACACACAGCAGATACGGGGTTTCTTGCACAATTCTTAAAAACTTTCCTTGAGATGAATGCGAATGATTGTTCCTGAACCATCACACTGGAATGGGTAGAAACAAATTCACTCTTGTTTCCTTTTTGGTCTTTTAATTTAAAGTTAACATTTTAATAATCTCTGTGACTCTTCAGCGGGTTTCTTGGAGCCTGCAGATGGACCACCATCAACGTGTAATTAAAGGTGAATAACACAGAGCTGGGCGATAGATTACACAGGTGCTGACTTACAAATGCAAGTGTCTTAGCAAGAGATTAAGCTCCCAGGAGGCTAGAGGTGTGTGTCCCTGCTTATTGCCATCATATTTCATTAATAGTCAGAATAATGCTGAGATCAATGTTCCCGCAGCCCCAGGAATGAGAGCAAGAGAGAGAGAGAAAAAAAGATTGGCCTCAAAGTAAGACACAAACACATTCTCAAAAATGTTTCTCCCTACAGAATGAAGAAGCCAGTCACTGTCAGGAGTTTTAAAGCTTAACAGATTTTCTTAGCTGTTCTTTGTTCAAGATGTGGAACAGATTAAGTCATCTGAAAAGCATAGTAGTTTTCTTAGATGGGACCAGACGGGTGCTTGTCTGCTTAGGTCCTCGAGGACAACTGCCCACCTCACGTAGAGAAATTGTAGGGAGGCCCATCTTGGAATGTGGCAAAACCACAAGGGCAGTAAATACCACCAGCATGTGATGGTTATATGAGAAACTCATTCCTGACATACGTATGATAGGGCTTATATCTAAAGCCTCCTGCACTCACAGGTGGGGCTTTAGGAGTCGAATCTGATGGATCCTGAGGATGTGAGACTGACCACTGGATTGGTCTGCTAAAGAGTTTATGGCTAAATGTGATACTGGAAGTGGAGCTTGCTTGGAAGAGGTGGTCCTCGGGGGTGTGGTCAGAAGGGTCTGTTTCTCCTTCCTCCTCCCTTGATCTCCCTCTCTGCTTTCTGTCTGCCCTGCCATGGACTGTTTCTCTTCTGTAATCCCCCTCTGCCCTGCTGCCCTGTCATGGAGCCAGCCAACCATGGGCTGAAACCGCTACAAACTATGTAAATCTTTCCTCTTTACAGTTGTGGATGATGGGTACTGTGTCCCAGTTCCAAGAAAGTCAGCATACAAAGAGAGCGTACAAACTAGCCTTTAGTAAAATCCATGCCTAAGCCAGTGCTTCTGATGCAAATTCCTGGGCCCGGGTGAAGAAGTCCAGTTCAGGAGGGTTGTGTTTTAGAACACTGGAACTGGCATTTTACTAAGTGTTGCATTGACTGGACTTAGAGAAATATGAGGCATAGTATTTATGATACAATAAATAATACTTATGGCATTATAGTAATAAATTTGTGTAACCACAAATTAAAGGGACTAAGGAGGCTGAAGCAGGGGGATCTCAAGTCCATATTCAACCTGAGCTATTAAGGAAGAGTCAGCTACAAATAAAAATGTAAAATTTGAAGGGAGGCACAGCTCAGTGAGGACTACTTGCCTAGCACTTACCCAGCACTAGGTATAGTCCCCAGAACTGTAAAATAAAATAAAATCTTAGAAGGGCTGTCCATGTAGCTCAGTATGGAGTGCTGGCCTACCTGAGGCAAGCCCAGATTTTAATCAAGCAGAACTTCAAAAAGGGAAAAGACATTAAATGGCTCAGAGAGGAAATGGCTGATTCTTGTGCAACTTAGTCCCATCTGCTGTGAAGACATTGTTTTTAACATTTCTGCTATTAGTTCTGCTGGTATAAATAGGCTCCCATCTTTAAAAAATGTATCTATCTACCTCTCTATCTATCTGTCTATCTACTGTCTGTCTGTCCATCTGTCCATCTGCAGTACTGGGACTTGAACTTAAGACAATCACACTGAGCTACATGAATGATGAATAGATTTGTTTGTTGGTTGGTTTGTTTGTTTGAGACAGACTCTTACTATGTAGTCCAGGCTGACCTTGAATTCACTATGTAGCCCAGGCTGGGCTCAAACTTGCAGCAACCTTCTTGCCTCAGCCTCCCAGTGCTGAGATTATAGGCATGTGCCACCATCTTGGTGAGTACTACTCTTCTAAAATATGCTCCTGGGCCAGGGATTTAGCTCAATGGTTCTGGCACCTGTCTTGCAAGCGCAAGGACCCAGGTTCGATCCCCGGTAACCACATACCTATACTGGGTGTGGAGACTCACACCCAGCAGCAACCAGTACCACATACCACAGTGCCGGGCATGGTGGCTCATGCCTGTAATCCCAGCACTCGGGAGGCAGAGGCAGGAGGATTGCTGTGATGAGTTTGAGGCTGAGCTCAGGGCCAGCCTGAACCACAAAGCGAGACCCTGTCTCAAAACACCTAAAAAAAAAAACAAAAATAAATAAAATAAAATACGCTCCTATTTTACATAAATTAGATTTGTATATACATGAAATACAGCAACTAGCCTATTAAGGAAGGGCCTGTTTTGTGCAAACATTTGAGTGGTTAACTCCACTAAGAACAGTCTAACTGCGCAGCTAGCAGCCAGCATCAGCGGCAGCCTTGGTCCTCGGTGTGGGTCCACACTATGCCCTTCAGCTACACTTGCAATGACACACCCCTAGATAAAACAGGACAGCCTGGGTCATTTTATTTTGTTTTGTTCTTCTTTAGTACCAGGGGTTGAACTCAAGACTTTGAGTTTGCCAGGCAGGTGTGGTGCCACTGAGCTACATCCCCAGTCCAGCCTTGGTCATGGTGTAAAGCTGGCTCCACACATGATGTCTAGAGTTTTTGGAGCCCACTTACAGGGCTGCACTTGCATCTGCCTTAATTTAACAGTGGCTTGTGAATCATGCTGTTACTTAAATTACATCTAGAAGTGATGCCAGTGAATTTTATGTTGTGGTTTTAATTTTTAGAGTTACAGTGTTAAAATACCTTTCATCCTGTAACAAGGTCATCTAAGCTTTCATTCAGTGGGAGCAAAAACCCAACCCTGAGAATATATTCTTTTGGAACAGAAGTGAGATGTAATAAAACACTATAAAAAGACCACATGGCAATGTACCATGCTATTAATTTTGGATGGTGTACTCTGTAAAACATGAGAGATAATTCAGAGAAAATTTAAAAGAGCATTAAAGCAGGTATGACTTTAAGTTTGCAAATATATTCTTATGTGAGAGCATAGAAAACGAAAACGGAATGGAATAAAACCTTGATGGTTATAAGATCATGAGCCTCATAGTGGTTTTTTTTTTTAGGTTTTTTGAGACAAGGTTTCGCTTTGTGGTTCAGGCTGGCCCTGAGCTCAGCCTCAGACTCACATCATAGCAATCCTCCTGCCTCTGCCTCCCAAAGGCGTGAGCCACCACGCCCAGCACTGTGGTATGTGGTACTGGTTGCTGCTGGGTGTGAGTCTCCACATCCAGTATGGTATGTGGTTACCGGGGAATCAAACCCGGGCCCTTGCGCTTGCAAGACAGGCGCCGGAACCACTGAGCTAACTCCCCGGTCCAAGCCTCATAGTGTTTTTAAGGTAAAGAAAGCGAGGCCAGGTGATGCATACTGTAATCCTAGCATTTGGGAGGCTGAAGCAGGAGGATCACTATGCGTTTAAGGCCAACTTGGGGTAGAAAGTGGGTTCAAAGTCAGCCTGAGATCCTGTTTGAAAACATAAGGTACAATAAGGTGAAAGGGGACAATGTTGAGATTGTAACAAAAAAGTAAGGAAACAAATTTTATGTATATGGGGGGGTGGTAGGGTGGGTAGGGTTATGGGAAAAAATGAGAATTAAGTTGTGTCTTATACTGGTACAAATCCCCATTATGGAGTGCAATCATGAT
>PVIR01042981.1:0-11970 GCA_004026965.1 Petromus typicus | reverse complement strand
ATGTCAGCAATCATACCAGACACATATAAAACAAATCTCCAGGTATGTGTATCACCAGCAGTTACCATGGAGCATGTAGAAGCATGGGATGTGTGTAGAGTGGGATGCTGCAGCAGGGAAGATGGACTGGGGACAACATGAACAGACCTAGCAAGTGACTGAACACAGAGGAGCAAGATACACAACACCTGAAGAATATGTGTGTAAAGCTCAAAATTAAACAAAATGTTGCTCAGAGATAAACTGTATCTGGAAAATGATAAAGCAGAGGAATGATTTTTCATACAAAAATTTCAATATTTCATCTTAAGGGAGAGCAGAGTGACTTATGGTTGATGGATAGGCAGGATATTTAGTAGTATTAAAATTCCTGTGTTCAATATACTTTATAACTATCATTTTATATATATTCAGCAATGACCACATTTCATAAAATTTAAAGCCAGTATTTTTTAAAACATTTCAATGCACCTTGCAATTACAAGTGTTATAAAAATATGGTCAGCATTTAATTGTTTCAAGAGTATTTAATGTCTATAACTGAGGGCTTCTTGATCTAATGAAATGCAGTAACAAAATCTATTTTAAGACTTCTGTTGGAATTATTCTGAAAATGCCTTCTATACCACATAAAGAATATGCAGAGAAGCAGTAGGGTTTGAGACAGAGTGGTGGATGTCCAGATCACTGAAGAAGGTTGCATGCCACTATGAATAAGAAATGGGAAACCATTAATATTTTTGAAGGAAAATAGCACAAAAGATGTATATGACTCTATAAAGGAAAATACATTTATAAGATATTTCAAAGGTTAATTAGGATATTATCCTGAGTTTTTTCTTTGGATTCAATGCTTAAACTTTCAAACAATAAGTATCATTGTCAAAAGTTAACAACATTGCACTTTAGTTACAGTCAAGACTGCTTTTTTAATTAAAATAATAAAAATGGGTCTCATGTGAGAATCTGACTGCAAACAGACATCTTTTCCTTGTCCTCTCGGGAGTGTCAGAAGAGGCCTCATTAAGAACCCAAACTTTTCTAACACCCACTGGCAATGAGATCACTCTCCGAAATGTCATTGTAGACACAGAGGGACTGGAACTCCTGCCTTCCTCATCTGGCTGTCATGAAGACCTCTCTTTCCCCATTTTCTTGTCCATAAAATAAACCCAAGTGTGGAGACTGGACTTCTGTCTTTACTTGTCTGTGAAAGGACAGCACTCTCACACCAAATAGGGTGGGATTATTGGAAGCCAGCCAGAGCAGAAGGTTGAAATAGGATGCAGAGTTTCATAACATATTGCAACAGTGTTGGGCTTTCAATCAAATGTCATAGATGATACTAAGAACCAAGATGTGAAGCTGAAGGAAGGAATGCAGCTGACAGATGGTGACATGACAGGTTGTTGGAATTCTCTGACCGAGTTCTTCTGATAAGATTGTTTCAGCAGTCGGTTACAAGCACATGCGAAATAGCTGAAAATATAGGAAACCTCTGCAAAGAAATACAAGATAGAAAGAAGAACCAAGTAGAAACTTTGGATACATAATAAATAAAAAATGTGGATTGGTTAAACCTCAGAATAGAAGGGACTGAGGGGGGCCGGGGAGTTAGCTCAGTGGTTCTGGCACCTGTCTTGCAAGCTCAAGGGCCTGGGTTTGATTCCCAGAAACCACATAACAATACTGGGCATGGAGACTCACCCCAGCAGTAACCGGTACCACATACCACAGTGCCGGGCGTGGTAGCTCACGCCTGTAATCCCAGCACTGGGAGGAAGAGGTAGGTGGATTGCTGTGATGTGAGTTTGAGGCTGAGCTCAGGGCCAGCCTGAACCACAAAGCGAGACCCTGTCTCAAAAAAAAAAAAAAAAAAAAAGAAGGGACTGAAGGAAGCATCAATGAACTGGAAGACTGAACAGTGAAAATTATCTACCAAGAGATAGAAAATAGGATAGGTGAAAAGCAACTGGCCAAACAAACAAGAAACAGAGTCTTCAGAATCTATGGCTTTCTTTTTTTTAAGTTTTTTTTTTTTTTTTTGAGACAAGGTCTCGCTTTGTGGTTCAGGCTGGCCTTGAGCTCAGCCTCAAACTCACATCACAGCAATCCTCCTGCCTCTGCCTCCCGAGTGCTGGGATTACAGGAGTGAGGCACCACGCCCAGCTCTGTGGCATGTGATACTGGTTGCTGCTGGGGTGAGTCTCCACGCCCAGTACTGTTATGTGGTTTCTGGGGATTGAACCGGGGTCCTTGAGCTTGCAAGGCAGGTGCCAGAACCACTGAGCTATATTCCCGGCCCAAGAATCTATGGCTTTCTAACCGAAGTTCTAGTGCTCATGGTTTTGGAGTTGTAGGTGAGTAGATAGAAGACAAGAGAGTTCTTGAATAAGCAGTGACTAATCCCTCCAAAATCTTGCAAGAGAGAGAAACCTAAAGATTCAAGAACCTTAATGAACTCCAAATAAAATAAAGCCCATGAAAAAAATCAAACACTTTCTGGCATATTAACATTAGCTTTGGAAAACTAAAGACCAAGAACTATTGAAAGTATCTGAGGTAAAATGAGATATTATCTCTTAAAACATGAATTTAAATAACAATGCACTTCTCATCACGTTGTTTGGATGCTGGAAGGAGGTAATACTGTGTTTTACAAGTGATGAATGAAAAGAGATTCATTCATAGAGAATCCTATGCCCAGAAAAAAATCCTTCAGAATTAGGGGAAAATTAAGACATTTCAAGTAAAGGAAATCAAGGGGAACATGTCACCCTCAGGCTGATCTACCATAAAAGAACAGCTTACAAATAAATCTTTTAAACAGAGAGAAAATAATAAAAACGGGAAGTGTGGAAGATTAGGAAGGAAAAAGAATATGATCAGCAAAAGTATCGGTAAGAGCATTCTATCGAGTTTTCTCATTTATTTTTGTTGAAGGAAAATTGCATCTATCTGTTGTAATTCTAAGTATTATACATTGGAAATATTTAAACCAATTAAATTACAAATGGGGATAATAAATGGATATGAGGATAGGTAAATTTTATCCATTTTTACTTTAGCACCAATAGACTGTGATGTAGGCTGTAATAAGTTATCCAAGAAAAATATGATTCCTGAAACAACCACTAAAAAAGCTATACAAAACGATGCACTTTCAAACACTATGGATAAATCAAAATAGAATTCTAAAACAATTTTCCAATAGGTAACAGAAAGCTAGGAAAAAAGAACTGAGCAATTGAAAACAGAAAAATGAACAAAAATGGTAAGGTTAATTCCTGAAATGACAATAATTATGTTAAATTTAATCACATAAATATACCAGTTAAAAGCAAGAGATATTTACAATGGATTTTTAAAAATGGCTAAACCATGTTTTCAACAATAAACTCACTTCAGATACTATAATAATAAGTTGTAAGTAAAAGTTGTATAAAAGATACATTATGAAAACAGAAAAAAAGTAGGGAGAAACCGTATTAATATAATGTCAAGTAGACTTCATGGAAAATAAAATAACTAGATACAGAGAAGCATTAGAGTTGTCCCTTGCTATTTGTGGGATATTGGTCCTATAACATCCTAGAAATTTTAAAGCCAACAAGTTCTCAAGTCTCTTATATAAAATGGTACAGTATCTGTATATAACATATGTAGATCACTTTAAATTTTCTCTGAATGACTTAAAATACCTAATGAAATTTAAATGCTATGTAAACATTATTGTTAAGGGAATAGTGAGCAAATCTGTTGTATATGTTTAACATACACGCAATTTTGACCCCAAATATTTTCAATCTGCTGGTTTGTGGAACCCACAGACGTGGAGCCCACAGACCTGTGAGTTGGCTCTGCTTAGTGATAAAATAGCCAAAGACATAACAATCCTAAAGGTGAATGCACCAAACAATAGAGCTGGAAAAAAAAGTAGAGTAATAAGTGTAGGCCAAGAAGAAGAAATAGGTAATTTTGTCACTGTTGTTTGTGACTTTAAGACCCCTTAATCAGTAACTGATGGAGCAAATTAAATGGAGAGTCAGCAAAGTTCTGGAAGAATTCAACATCAACTTTCAAGGTCTAATGGACACCTGTAGGCTGCTCCTTCCAAAAGGGTCAAAATGCACACTCTCTTCCAGTGCCCACAAATCATACAATAAGAAAGGAACCTGGGACCTAAAACAAAACTCAATACATTCACAACAATTGAAATCATATGTGATGTGTTTTATAACCACAATGAAACAAAGTAGAGGTGAGTAGGAGAAAAAATGAGAAAATCTCCAAATGCCAGGAGCCTAAGCAACACACTTTCTTTTTTTTTTTTTTTTTTGAGACAGGGTCTCACTTTGTAGTTCAGGCTGGCCCTGAGCTCAGCCTCCAACTCATATCACAGCAATCCTCCTGCCTTTGCCTCCCAAGTGCTGGGATTATAGGAGTGAGCCACCACGCCTGGCACTGTGGTATGTGGTAATGATTGCTGCTGGGGTGTCTCCACGCCCAGTATTGTTATGTGGTTTCCGGGGATCGAACCTGGGTCCTTGTGCTTGCAAGACAGGCACCAGAACCACTGAGCTATATCCCCGGCCAAGCAACACACTTTCAAATAATCTATGGTGCTTGCCTTGCATGCATGGCTCTGAGTTCAATTCTTAGTACTTCAAAACAAATAAACAAACAAAAGACGAAAACACAAGCTATCAACTATTGTAGGATGTAACTATCGCAATGGATAGCTTACAAAAAAAAAATGTCTCAAGCCAATAATATGTCTCATCTCAAGTACCTAATAAGACAAGAGCAAAGTAAACTTGAAAGAAGCAGAGAGAAAAAGTGATGAGTATAAGTCATTGAACTTAAAAGCAAAATCACTAAAATATAACACTAAGTAAAATATGTAAATATCTAGCACAAAAATTAAAAGGATGACAATACAAATTGCCAATATCTGGAATCAATAGGAAGAGGAGAACCAAGTCTGGACACCTCTTGACATAGTCAAGGATAGAAGAGAAAATGCCATGGTATATAGATGCAGAGTATGGGGCTCTGAAGACACTGAGCAGAGCGACCAAAGTGAATGGGACTTGAGAAGGATAATTCGAGCTCTGAGAAAACCGCTACATGAACAGAAATGCTATTGAATGATTTCATACTTGTAGATCAGGGCCCATGTTACTAACCTGATTTCCATTGCACTCAAGGGAAGAATTTTTAATTAACATGATCATTTACTTTTTCTTGATTATTGAAGTAGCTACTTTCATATAATTTGTCTTCTGTGGAGAATCACTTCAGACCTCTGCTGTGAGAGTTCTGCATTAATGATGAATTTTAATTTTGTGCATATCTGTTGCTTTGACATCTGGGCCCTTGCTGACCCTGAAGAGACTGCCACCTCCCAGAGACAGCTGATTCTGATAATTACTGATAAAAGACTTGCTTGGAAGCGTGGTTTTCACAGGCAAATCAGCCAGTGCAGAGCCCACATTTCAGTCAAGTCTTGTAGTGGGCCCTTATCACACTCTTCCTAACCCACTTGCCTCAATCTCTTCAGGGGTGGGCACTCAGACAAACAGATGCACCACGCATATGCCCCAAAGATTGCAGAAGGTAATCCTAAGCCTGCCACCCTACCTGGCTTGCCCTTTCCAGAGGAGCCCACAACGAGAGCTCCTACTCACTTTTCCCTAGGTCCTAGCTCCTCACTAATCCATGGCTTCTCCAAGCAGCCCCTTCCCATAATGACTGGTGGAAATCTGATGTGATACACTGTACATGGTAGTCCTTTGACCATCTCTTGGCACCTGGATCACACCAACATAATCATATAAGTCACATTTAAAGGTAGATTTTAATAGAGTTACACAGAGCAGCATGTGAGGGTGCGGCAATTCTTTGGCATTTGATAGTATAATGTATACTGTATTTAGTTCCATAAATCTTCAGCTTTTCAGTTAAAGATGGGAAGAGTTACCATTTCAGACTTCATAGAGCCAAAGTTGAAGGCCTTTAAGGCCTATATGACATTTAATGTTGACCATATAAAAGTCATTCACGTTATGAAGCATGACAGTTTACAATATGTTTTCCAGTGCATGACCTCATTCAGACCACACAATATCACTGTCATCCTGTCTCATAGCTGAAAAAATTGAAGTGCAGGGCTTTCATGTTTCAGAAATATGACTGTTCTTCACTCAGGGCTTTGTGTGCTCTGATACAAGAGATTCATATTGTTCTTAATTCTTTCATTTTGAGACAAGTGTAGATTCACAGTCTTACCAATAATACAGGAAAATCCCATGTATGTTTTAGCTAGTATCTCCAATAGTGATGTTACAACAGTGCAGACACAACCCTGAAATTGATACAATTCAAAAATAGGATTTTTTTGTCAACGCAAGAATCTCTTATAATGGTTTTTATATTCTTTGAGCTCCCCCTCCTCTTATACCACTGGAAGCCACTGATCTGAGTTGTTTTTGTAATTTTTCATTATATGAAGAATATTCTATAAACAGAAATGTGCACTATATAAACTCTTGGAGTTTTGCTTTCTCAGCCATCACAATTCTCTGAAAGTACCTTTATAGGGCTGTGCTCACCAGTAGCCCATTTCTTTTTGCTGAGCTGTGCACTGTGGTGTGGATGGATCACACTGATCCCTCGGCCATTGAAGGGCATCTTATGTTGTCTCCAGCTTTTGCTTATTGCAAAGTTGCCATGATCATTGCTGTGAACACAACAACCCTTCTGTTTCTAGGATCAATGTCTGCGAGTACCTTGGGTAGGCAGCACTTTCAGTTAATATAAGACGCTGTTCACTTGTTTTCCAGAATGGCTGGATCCTGCGCTTTCTGTCTCCCCAGCAGCATGAAAGTGATTCAGTTTCTTCCCATCCTCACCAGGATATTGTTCTGTTGCCACCTTTAACTTTAACCGTTTGACAGTTACCTAGTGATATACACTGTCACTTGAGTGCACGTTTCCTTAACTTTCATATGATTTGCTGGGCTGCTTTTCCTATCCTTGTTTGCCACTTTTGTGTTTTCTGAATGTGAACGGCTCTTCGGATCTTTTGTTCATTTTCTAATTATTTTTGCATTTCTTCTGAATTCTTTATATATTTTAGAAACTAGTCTTACCACATACGTAGTTGATAAATACTTTTTTGCAGTTTGTAGCATTTCTTTTCATCCTTATATACTGTCAAAGAGCACAAGTATTTTTTAATTTTGATAGAGTCCAAGTTACCAAATTATTCTTCTATGAATCGTGCTTTTGGTGCTAAGATCTTTGATTAGCTAAGACCAAAGATGTTTGTTTGCAGTTTTTCCTGAAGTTTCTCATTTTATATTTTACACCATGATCCATTTAGAGATGATAGTTTGTAGAAGGTGTGAGAGTTATCTTCAGAGTTTTTTATTCACTGTGTTCATTGAAGTAATATGAACATAATTTGCCAAAATGGCAGTCTGTCTTCCTTCAAATTGCAGTAGCACTACATCAAAAGCTAATTGAAGATATTTGTGTGCATTTCTGTCTGGATCTTTGTGTTTTGACCTGTAGCCTTCCTCAGATTATTTTTTATCTTCACATTCCTGGCATTAAATTAGCTTCTCACAAATAGCAGTGGGTTGTGAAGATAAATACGAAAGACTTTAAGTGGAAATATTTACCTTTGGAAAAGATGGGTAATTTATTTTCTGTGTACTCCTTATCTTCTCACTGAGTCCCTTGTGAAATGTCTTGTGGAGGAAGTGAGATCCTTTATTCCTTAAGACAGAACGTCAGTTTGGTAATAGCCCCCTGGTGTGAATGTTATGGCTATTAGATGCACACAGTTCTTCCTAGAGAGGCCTCTGGTGGGTCGGAGGAGTTGATTCTTGTGAGCTTGTAAGTCAGGTGACAGTGAAGAAAAAGAAGCGCTAGAAGTATTTCATCTGCTTCTCCCACTGCCTAGTGCATAGCTCAGACATCTGCAGTGCTCCTCGCACAGGGAACACGCATGTTCAGCTGCAGCAACATCAGCAGTGCGTTCACTGAATGTGCATGATTAATATTCCACACAGGCAGGCATCTCAAGACTCCACCTTCTTCTCATTTCAAGAATAGGACTCTTTTCTCTTACTGGAATTTTAAAAAGTCAATTTTCTAAAAAAAAAAAAAACCCCAATTATGTAGAGAGCTATTTTTAGATGTTTTTCTTTAGAAGAATTAAAGAGGCAGGATATGTTTGGACTAGACTGAAAAATGGCATTGTAGAAGTCCTCAAAGGATTAATTTTTATCTTTTGTATCTACCAATTAAATGGCTGAAAACACTTAGCCAAGAGATTTCATGCTCTGACTTTTAATGTTTGCTAGGACATTGGAGACCAGGAGTCATGGAGAATCAATTAATCAATCTCTTTCTCTCCCCCAGAGAGACGGTGTTGCCATTTGCCCTTAAATCCCTTTTGCTTGTCAAACTGACAAAAAAAATAAATAAATATGAGTTCTGCCATATTGAGGAGAAAACATACAACAGATGAGTTTTTTGTCTTCTAGTAAAAAACAATATAACTGGGGTAAAAGAGCCCCTTGAAAAATAGCATAACATGATCCTTCATATTTTATCATTAATTTATTGTCTCATTCTTTCTTCAGTCTTATAGCCTTGGTCTTGCTCCCTATGATAAATACAAGAATGATTTGTTTCAGTTATCACAAGTGGGGAGGCTTAGTCAAACAGCCACCACAGCTCTCAGTGCTGACAAACACTAATAAAATAAATCAAATAGCACTGATTTTATAATTCTAACATCTGTAGTCACAAATTGCTTCTTTTATCCTAAACTACTTGACTGGTGTTTCAGTACAGACTATTGGCCAATAAAGTATTCAACTGAGAGTTGATGTACACGTTTGTCACTGGATTGAACCTACTAAAGATAAAACACAGTTCTCCATAAAGAAAAAAAATGAGGGCTTAATGAATATGTGGTGTCAGACTTTCTGGTGCTCATGGGTACATTATGGATCCTTTGTAGACCTCCTGGAAGTGGACTGCAGAGGGGCAGAGTCATGTAGAGCTGCTGAAGGTCGGAGGCATCATGGAGACTTTCGGGTAAAATCTGGGATGGGGTTCTGCTTCCAGAGTCTGCCACCCACAAAGCCACAGGCCACCTGTTAGAACACCCTGGTTGTCAGTGTCTGAGGCTGCTGACAAAGAAAAATGAAAAGGTAATTCCTGGGGGTCCTGGGCCCTTCTCTGCTACCTCACTGATTGCTGTGTGCAGGACAGGCAGAAACATGAAGTTTTACATTTCTGTCCAGGGCTCTGGAATTCTAGTGTTATCTCCCTGGGTGGCTTTTCCTGTTATCTAAAATGGCAGCTCACTATTTTCTATTTGAATCAAAAGCAGGTGCAAGTCTACTTCCTAGCCTTCTCCCTTTGGGAAACACCAAAAACCAAGGGATTTGAGACCACAAGATTTTCACCTACTGTGGGGGATATGCAGGCTAGTGCTTCCATGTGACTCTCTTAAAATCACACTATAGGGTTGTGAGTCTATATATGATAGATGCACATACATGTTACACTTGATTTTTATTGCAAACATGAAGAGCACCATTCTGGCCATAAAATAATTGTAAAATACTGAATCTATGCCATATTCGTTTCACTTTGTGTTCTCCTGTTCTACTATAAGCAAGGCACAGAATGTTATAAATAGAAGTACAAATATGATAGATTTTATTTCATAATTAGCACTTCTGTTTTGTGTTATATTCTTGAGTACAATGATAATCTTTTCTTTTGACAGCATGATTTTTAAAATTTGGAAAAATACAATAATTATTTCTACATGTTCCCAGATGTCTTAAAATGTACTCATTTATAAACTCAGACATAGTCCTTGACTCCTTATTTTTTTCAAATTCTGCATGGAAACTTCCATGAAGGGGAAAATTAATTATTTGGGACTTATAAGTTGTTCACTAATCATAGAAATGTTATCCAAGGATATCTTGTTAAAATGGAAGACAGGAAAGACAAGTGCCATGCACACAATAAACAGTAGTCCTCACAAAATAACCCTCAGCCCTCAGCAAAGATTTAACTGGAGCGTATAGCTCTGAGCTTTCCGAATTCCAGAGCCCAAGCTGGTGCTCAGACCGATGCTTACATCTGTTACACGACAACCTTATTTACAATATCACCTTGTGAGCCATAGAAAACTGATTATCTCGGTGTGCTCATCCTACACTGAGAAATCCCGCAAGGCAGATGGCAAATTTGCATTTAACCCCACCCTGGAAAGCACTTTTGCTGTTGTCATCCAATTAGTGATTTTATATTATAAGTAAGACAGTATGGAGAGCCTATTAACTGCACTGGAGTGTTAACCTAGTCCTAATTTTGTTCCCTATTTAGAAACTCGATTCTGTTGTTTTAACCCACAACGTGGTGAAAGATTTCAGCTTAATGGGTGCTTGCGATTACAATTTATAAATTCCTTGTTTTCTGTGTAATGGCATGTATAATGTCAATCTCTAAGCAATCCTTAAACGGGTCTTAAATCAGTCATGTCTGCATTTCTAGGTAGTTAAAATTTAGATCAAAGACTATGAAAATGTAAAGGCACAAAGAAGTCAATCAAGGTGAGATAAAATTAAACTGAGGAGTATTAAAAATGTTACCTTCATACAACATTCTCACCCTCTTCCTGTAGTCACCAATGGCTTTTTTCTCTCAAACTATGTTTCCTTTGTGCTAATCATGCTACTCCAATGTCCCATTATTTACAATTAGTTTAGAACTTTAATGGGTTTGAAACCAAATTGTTTTCATTTCATGTACCGTCAGTGAACAGCATTGACAGTCATCTGTACTCTGTACTGTAGTGCTGGTCAGTGTGTGGTTGATGACCCTGAGGCATGAGTCATAAACTGCTATCCTTAGAACTAAAAACTATTGTTTTGCCAACTCTGTCTTCTTCTTTCTTTTTCATTCAGATAGTGTATTTTGGGGTGATCATGTATTTTTTTGGTTTTCCTGTAAGCCTCAGCAATCACTTCTATATATAGGGACTATTCTTTTTAAATACACTGACATTTATTTTAAAGGCCTTGAAGTTTGTGGGATGAATCATCATTTTACAATAGGAAGTGATCACCTGCCCTTTGTGCCAAGGGCTGAGCCCCGTATCTGCTAAGAGAAGTAATCATTGACACTGAAAATCTTTGTGAGGCTGGAGCATCCACATCAAAGTTGAAAGTTTATAACTTAATGTGCATTCCGAAGACAGTGAGGAGTCTGCCAGAGGAATTACAAGCTAAGTGTGGTGAAAGTGGGGATAGTGAGATGATTGCTGTGAGTTCCAGCTGGCTCTGGAGGTTCAAGGACTGTTTGAGTCTGCACAACATCAGAGTGAGAGGAGAGAAGACCAGCACGGATAAGGTGCTTCCTTATAAGAAAAAGAGTTCATCATCCAATAAGGATGCCATTGATCTATTTTGGGTGAAAGACGCCATCAGAATGTATGTAATGGGTGACAAATAAGCTGTTAGGAACTCCCACTAGGCAAATGACCTTGAGAATGAATTTAAGCCTCCTTCATTTCAAACATTGTTTCAGATGGGAGTATGTCGTAGTTTGCCGAGCTTACTTGTAGTGGAATAGATGAATATATTTAAGGCAAAATCCATGTCCTTCACTTAAACCCTAAAATTTCTGTAGTTATATTTTGGTGTTGAGACTTGGCATTATGTTTGTTTTGGCATTTTAAAATTTGTGGTTAAATATACCTAACATAAAAGTTACCATTTAAACCATATTGCAGTATACAATTCTGTGGTGTTGAGTACATTCATATCATTGTGTGACAAGCTTCATTGTCCATCTCTAGAACTTGTCCAGCTTAACCTACTGAAACTCTTTGGTTTGTCCATACCTTTTGCTAATAATAATGACTCA
>PVIR01042980.1:0-11969 GCA_004026965.1 Petromus typicus | reverse complement strand
TGGCCCTGAGCTCAGCCTCCAACTCACGTCACAATCCTCCTGCCTCTGCCTCCCGAGTGCTGGGATTACAGGCGTGAGCCACCACGCCCGGCACTGTGGTATGTGGTACTGGTTGCTGCTGGGCATGAGTCTCCACACCCAGTATTGTTATGTGGTTACCAGGGAATCGAACCCGGGCCCTTGCGCTTGCAAGACAGGCTCCGGAACCACTGAGCTAACTCCCGGCCCCAGTTTTTCCAACTTTTGATCCCCTGTGGTGATCTGCCCAGCATGTGCCTCCAGCTCCATCATTTTAACATTAAGGAGAAATTCCTGAACAATCCAAATTTTTCAAGATACAAAACAATACAAGATGAAAAAAAAAATAGAGACTAGCAGTGAGCAATGTTCTCATGGGATTAAAAATTACTGTCGCAAACCTACTTCGTAAATAACATGACTTCTTTCCCTCACACACGGGTCTGTTGACTGGAGAGCATAAATAAAGGGCACAGTTAGTTTCTGTGTACGGGGCCAGTATTTATTCCATAGGTCAAGCAGTGTTTCTGTCGGCCAAATGACCTCCTGTGACTTATCTTCAAGACTGGTTTGTTTAGATGAGATTCACGTGGCACATGAAGCCAGAGCCGTGACCAGATGCTGACCTCCCAGAAAGCGGGGCCAGAGATTAATTAATGGGTGAAATTTGGATCTCTGCCAGTAATTTGGCTTTTAAAGTTGTGGGCAGTGATAGTAAGGAGCAGGCAAAAGACTGTTTTGTTTTAATCTAAATAAACAAAATGATAGTACCAAACTGAATATAAATAGATGAAGGACTTTTTTTTAGGGCCAAGATAAAGCACATAGCAGAGTCTTTATTTATAATGATTTTAGAGTTCAGTTTGGGTTCATGCCTTGAGAATAAGCAAATCTGGGTATTTTCAGACATCCTCATGCGGAATTTTATTCTAGTGAAATCCTGTGCATCAGTTGAAAAAGAAACCATATTCTTGGGTCTATATAACTTGCCTTGTTTTGACACAAAGGTTGTGAGCCAGGCTAGGTGCCTATAAACCCAGCACTGTGGAAGGCTGAGGCAAGAGCATTGCAAATTTGAGCCCAGAATGGGCACTTTAGCAGTTTAGCAAGATCTGGTCTCAAAATAATAACTAACAACAAATACCTAAGAGAAAAAAATTTAATAGGACACTGTTAATTATCCTTTAATTTTCTTAATGGACCTGTTTTTTTCTCAGAAGAATATTGACATTTATGTGAGAAAATGATAAACCGCTGTCTTCCACATCTCAAGAAAAGTTCTAGCACAGCTTGTGCAGCATCATGATAAATCTTTGAGCTAATTATCAGAATATTTCTCTACAGCCATGATGTCTTAATACTTTATAACCTGGAAAGTATATGGGATAAAATTAAGCTTGCAATAGTTACACATTCCAAGAGGCACATGCCAGGGTAAACTCTTCAACTAATGTAATTAATACATAGCTCATAGAGCCTCTGTGGTAAAGGGCCTGAGGAGATGCTCAGTTTATTGTTTTAGAAAAGATCTATAGGTCTAGAGTATTGTCAAAGACTACATCAGGAAGAGGTGCCAGAGCTGATTCCTAAACAGTATGCCGCCCTCACGATTCACTTGTGATGGAGTTACCATCTAATGAATTAAAACAAAGTTGAAAATTCATTTAATACACAAATGAGATACAATGAAAACATAATGAATGTTAAAGAGTTTATGACTGTAAAAGTCACATTACCATGAATCCCTCTCAAAAGGCTCTCTCTTACATCACATGGATTTATGTCATCACTATTGCCACTTTCTGCAGTAGTTCAGCAAGTCTTTTGTGTCTTTACGAAGTTTGATAAAAAATATGGTGAATTTTGCTGCAAAATGCCATCCAGCAGAAAAGCAGGCTTTTAAAATCATTACACATATCCTCATGCATCTTACTCAATAGATCTGGCCCATTCAACTCCTGGCTTTTCCCTACACTCAAAATGACCATAGAAAGCAAACATTTTTAACTGGCTCAGGACTTTCAAGACAGCCATAATCAAAGACATCCATAAAGAGGACTTTCAGTACTATTTCACAAGGTGGCGAGAATGATGAGATAAGTGTGTTGAAAGCAAGTGGGAGAATTTTAAGTGGAGTTAATGGCAATGTTTCTTTTACTGTAACACATTTGAATTTTTAAAATTGATTTTATTGGAACATTTTATATATACATTATGATCAAAATAAACATTGAGAATTTGTACCAGTACATGACACATCTTAATTCTCATTTTTCCCCATTCTCCTGCCCCTCCTACAACCCCAGCCCCTACACACGTAAGCTTTCCTTTTACTTATTTTACCATCAAGTTTTTTCTTTCCCTTCTTTACTTACCCCTACCCTCTTTTCCCTTTCCCTTTTGCACATTTTTTCTTATTTCACAATACCTATCATATATTTTAGAACTCATTTATACCTTCAATTTCTCATATGAGAGAAATTATACGGTTTTTACACATCTGTGTCCTATTTATTTCTCTTCTGAGTATGTCCTCACAGTATATCATTTGAGTATAAATGATTCAAATTTATCATTCTTTATGGCAGTAGTGCTCCGTGTTATAAAAAATCTTCTTTATCCAGTTTCCTTTTGATGGGCATTTGGACTGTTTCCAAGATTTAGCTATCACAAATGGATATGCTATAAATATGGATGAATACATGTTGCTGTGATATGAATCTTTTAATTCTTTCATGTACATACTTACCAAGGGAATAACAGGGTCAAACAGGACCTCTAATCTTAGTTTTTTTGAGGGATCTCCACTCCAATTTCCATAGTGGTTGTACCAGTCTGCATTCCCACCAACAGTGGAGCAGCATTTGTTTTTAGTTGGTTTCAAGATAGCAGCCATTCTGTGGAGTGAGACGGATCCTCAGTGCTGTTTTCATCTACATCTCTTGAAGAACTAGTGATGTTGAACATTTCTTCATATGTTTCTTAGCTGCTTTTAACTCTTCACTTGAAAATTCTCTGTTCATTTCCGATGCCCATTTTTTAAATTGAGTCTTTAAATGGGGGGGGGTGCGAACACCTTTATTTTTTAAAAAATTCTAAGGAGTAGCCCTTTGAGAAAAAGCTGGTGACATTTTTTTTTCATATTGTAGGTTGTCTTTTCACTCTGCTTGTGGTTTCTCTTGTTGTGCAGAAGCTTTTTAATGAGATGAGATCCCAGTTTTTCATTATCTCTGTTAGTTCCCCTGCCCCTGAGGTTTTGCTCACAGTCTTTCCCTATCCAAATGTCTCCAAGTGTTCTACCTAACCTGTTTAGCAGCAGGTTTAGTGTTTAACTGCAGAGAGACTGAATATCTGCTCTTAACACTCCACCATCTTCCCAGATGTCCATACACTTGAATTGTGTGTGTGTGTGTGTGTGTGTGTGTGGTGCTGAGGACTGAACTCAGTACCATGTGCTTCCTAGGCAGGTGCAGTGCCACTGAACTGCATCCCTAGACTTATTTTAATTATTTTTAATTCATCATATTTTTTATCATCCTTCATACACTTCTGAACCTCACAGAAGTGCTCAGAGAAGATATATCAATGCAGTTGAGCAAAAATATCTATCACAAAACCTACTTTATAGCAAAATGTTGAATACTTCATATAATTTATTAAGTTCTGTCCTGAAAGTGAAAACAATGATTTTGTGGGTACACTTCCGACCTCCATAAAGCCAGACTCCTGTCAGTTGAGGACTTTTTCAAAAGTCTTTTAGACTTTGGAGTCTTTACTCTTCACCCTGATGACCAGGTTTAGACTTCTCTTAGCGTCAAGTTGTTTTATGAGCAAAGCAGGAGTAGCATTTCCCTTAAATTTTAAGTGAAGATACCAAAGAAATGCAAGAATGCGGCAGAGTGACCAGATACCATCCAAGTACAGAAAGAGACAAAGTAACTTGGGTGGATTTGTTACAAATGTTCTGAGGTCTGGGGACCAAATTTATACCAAGATATGCTTAAATGAAGTCCGAACTCTGTCTACTGTCTGAATCTTTCTATAAGCAGCTGTAGCTTCAAGTGTCCCTGGGCCTGTACGAAAACACCTCATAGAAACCACTGGGCTAGGAAGCAGACTTGTAAAGGAATCCTTTCTTGGAAGTACAGAAATATCACTTTATTCTCTTATTCTTTCTTTAAATCAACACATATTTATACAATTAAATATTTTGTGTATTTTGTGCAAATTTATGATCTATTTTTTCACTTTAGGATTAATGTTAAGTGAGATGTTTTCTGAATAATAACATTATAAAATGTATTGTTTTGACATAAAAATTTTATTGGATCTAGTACCCCACACTTTATCCCTATTTTCATGTATGTGTGATTCATTTGATATTCCTAATAATTCTTTTTTTTAAATTATCTTTATTGGTACATTAAATATACACATCATGATTCCTAATAATTCTTAATGATTATATATTTTAAATATTCATTTCACAAGTAAAACAGGTAGGCCTAAGAAAAATTAAATTGGCCTAGATTTAATAGATTCTAGACTGACCTAGAAGGTATCATTCTAAACTTATGACCTCAAGTCTGCGGTTTCTGGACTGTTTTCTGGTGTCAGGAATTAACCATTGACTGATTCAATTTGTGAAAATACTAGCACAATCTCTAGTGATGGAGTTAATCCAATCCCTGTCTGGTTTACAAGATCCTGAAAACCGTGACCCTTGACTCACAGGCACTAGTTATCTAAGCTAATTGCATGTGAAGAATTAAACTCTTCATGGTAATAAATGAAGTTTAAGCATGCTTAATTGTGAACTGGAAGCCTGAATCTTTTCATGGGTGTCTATTTAAAAATGCATTCCTGTTGCTGATGGATGGTATTGTTTGCGAGTCATATAGTCAGAGCTATCTTTGTAGTAGAGTATTCTTTGTATCAGCAGCAGAGAAATGACTCAGGATAGTGGGTGATGAGAAGATCATTCTGCCAATAAATGCATGGGAACATCTACAGTTTTCATTTGTTTTGGGTGGATGTTGATATAGATTTCACTGTGTAGTTCAGTTTGGTCCTGACTGGCCTTGGGCTTGCAATGATCCTCTTGCCTCAGCTTCCCCACTACTAAGATTAAAGGCATGAACTGCCACACTCTACAAATTTTGTAGTTTATCTGAGTTTAACTAAGCTACAGGTTTGCCATTTTGTGGTAAAAGGACAAAAGCTTTATACTATCCAAAGAGAAACTAGAGTAGCCCATGGTTAAAAGGATTTCTTTCTTTTCATTCACAAGCTACAGTTTTGTAACAACAGTTTTTACTCATATTACCCATCCAGAGTTACCTCATCAATTACACAGATGCAAGCACAGAAAAATATGCTCAGTTTGATGTCCTTTTCTGGCTCTTTCACTCTTGGATTTGCTCCCAAGAGGCACCACCACAACATCTCTTCTGTATCCTTATGAAATCTACATCTGCACACTGAATACACAGAGGTACTTAGCACAGACTTCTGGTGGGCAAGAAACTCAACAGCTAGGGGAAGTGCCAGTCAGATATGACCATTTCTTCTTTCAATCACTTCTTATCTGCCTGCAATGTGAGTCTGAAGAACTTTGGGCTCCAGTGGATAAATCTGGCCAGACCTGGGGAATCCTTTCCCTCTGGGAGATTCATTTTGATTTGATAGGCACCAAACACTTATTTTATTTGTCTATGAACCCAGTCATCTCCCTCACTCTCCCACTCAAACTCTCTCACCTTCCGGTTAAGAATCTGAGTGAAGTTAGTGTGTTTGGACCTCCAGGGTCTCTCCAATATGAGTTAACAATTAACACTGAAGTTCTCAAACCCAAGATCAGTTGATATATGATGAGGCCATGTCATACAACAGCGGCCCACCTCCAGTGTTCTGCACTAAGGTCATATTTGGATAGCAGGTGTAGAGGGTTTGTTTTATGTTTTGTTTTGTTTTTTTACTTTCTTAGTTCTTTTGGAAGTTTGATGTTGATTAGATGCCACCACTATCGCAGGTCATCAGGTTCACACGCATGGGTGTTGGGAGCAAGCCTGTCCAATGCTTATTCAAATATGAACCAAATGTATATCTTCTTTCTCCCCATGAAAGCCTGGAAATGTTTCAGTAAACTTTTCTGCACATATTTTTGAGGAGGCTCTGACAACGAGAGAGGACATGTTGTGGTTTTGTGTGGAATTTATAGCCTTTCTCCTTGAACTGTAATAAAAAGTGGAGTCTCTGTGCAGTGTCTGGTGCAGCATTTGATGTTCACTGGTCTATAGCCTGGTACAGATTTCCTGTGTCCAGAAGGCAGTTGATCTTTTTCCCACCACCTTCTTCATTTTTAAGCCCAAGATGATTGAATTCACGGGGTAGCAGAATAAAGTGGCTGGTGCTCGAGTATGACAGTTTAAGGACGGAGAGCTAGGGGCACAGTTGGCATCCATTTATTCTCCCTGCATGTATACATTAATGCTGGAATGGCCCTGGACTAGATCCTATTTATGCATTTGGAATACTGGATCTTAAGAAAAAGAAAACTGTTTCAAGGCCAGTAAGACAAGAAGGCACTTTTATTTGTGGCGGTTAATTATTTCAAAAAGAAAAAAAAAAGTGAACAGATTTACATGTGACCTGAGTGACTACACTTAAGGGCTCTGCATTGCCAAACAGAGACTCAGACTGGTAGTTGTACATCTTCCTGCATTTTTCTCTGAGAGGTGTGACTGGTATTTACAGATGGAGGAAGAAATTTTAATTGGTATAATTCATTTCTATAGGAATGTTGTGGGATGTGAAACTTAATCCTTGTATCTTTAATCCATTGCCTACTTCTCTTGCCTATTGATAATATCAGATATGATTGAAATTTTATAAATAGCATATATTTCAGAAACTCCCTATTCTTCATAATAATATTAGAATTTAGTTGATGGGATAATAAAGAATTTGAAACATTTATTCTTATAATTAATTTACACAAGTGTATAAAATCAAACATTTCTTCATTAATTGTTTTATTTAGGCAAATAATAAAGTGGCTTTTTTTCCAATTGATGTCTTGGAGGTTGTCTTACATAAGTATGAGACTGTAATTGTCTTTTGAATACCCATATAGAAATAAAAGATTATTATTTTTCTAATTTTGATGATTTTAAGTTATTCTTTTAATTTCTATGGCCATAAAAACAAAAATAACTTCAGCATGTTACTTATTATCTGTCCGAGGCTGGGCGGCTTGCATTCACCCTTCGGATCGTCTGTTCTCATCTGTCTCTGCTTCTCCCTGCTCTTCCCTATGCAGGCTTGACGGGTGTGGACACGTCAGTACATTAAATCCTCGGATCTCGTCCTGATTTTAGCAGTAGGTTTATAGCATGGTTTTGGTCGAAATTCTGGGTGTTCTCTGTAAAAATTTATTTAGGGTAGCCACGACTTTCTTCATAGGTGACCCGTTGATATGGTGAGTGACCTCTTGGGTGCTGGTCGTCCTCTTGCACCCTTTCTTTTGTGTTGGGAGATGTTAGTAGCTGCTCTAATGGGAAGAACTTTACTCCACTTTTCTCACATCCTTCCTCTGCTTTGTATACAGTACTTCTGTGTATGTTCTGGACTATTCTTTGTGTATGCTATCTACTGGGACCTTGACTGATTTTACAAAAACTATGCAAAGCTTGGGCTGAGAATTTAGCTCAGTGGTTCCGGCGTCTGTCTTGCAAGCACAAGGGTGCGGGTTCGATCACTCTCCTCTGGGACCACATACAATACAGGGCGTGGAGACTCGTGCCCAACAGCAATCAGTACCACATACCACAGTGCTGGGCATGATGGCTCACGCCTGTAATCCCAGCACTCAGGATGCAGAGGCTGGAGGTTTGCTGTGAGTTTGAGGCTGAGCTCAGAGCCAGCCTAAACTACAAAGGAAGATCCTGTCTCCAAAAAACAAACAAACAAACAAAAAAGCAAAACAAAGCTTGGTGCAATATAGTTGTAGATGACTTTAATTTATACACAATGAGGAAATTGATAGACCAAGAAGGAAAGCATTGCTGCTTTCAAATTTCTTATGAAAAGCATAAAATTCTTTCAGATTAGCACATTTAGTATTTTCTTTTTGATCTAGACATAGAATATATATATGTATTAACCTTCCTTGTGCTTAGCTTTGTTCAATGCTCAAAATCTCAGTGGTGAATTTACTAGTGTATGAGCACGAACATGGATGAACAATAGAAATTTGGATCTTCCCCACGGGTAAGATAGAATTTTTTTTCCAAAGTTTCTACACAAGTTTCTTCCAACTGGCCCTGAGATGATCCTTTATTATCTGTAGAAACCCTGCTGATGGAATTTCTGAGGATGACTAATAATTCTGTCAGTGCTGATTATAGTTAGAGTTTTATTTTGGCAAGCGACTAGAAGTATTGTTGGGTCTGTTATTCATTGTAATACTGTCTCCTCTCTTCATAGGCCACATCGACTATAGCACGTTAAATGTATAAACTCTAAAGCCCAGAACTTCAGAAGATCATTTGAGATGACAAATGACAAGGGACAGAATCTCTACTCACTTTCTCATACAGGACTTTCCTGCATAGGCTACAGAATACAGCGAATAAGAAAGACTACTCAGTACCTTTGTGATGTCTCACTAGGAGATAATTTTAGATTCACTAAAATCACAAAGACAGTGGAAAGTATCTTCATGCATTCTTTTGTCAACTTTCCCCAATGATAAAATCTTTCAAAACAATAAGTTTATATTTTTTAATTCGTTTCTCCTGGAATAAATTTATTGATTTATTCCTAATCTCTGTGGGTCAGATTTTTCATAATTTAAAGAAGCAATGTCTTTCTATTTTCATTTTGGAAAAATAATTAGGAGGCGTATTTTAAGAGAAAACAAATAGTACAGTGAATAACATCAATAAATTTTTGTTAGAATGTAAAGCTACTTCATGGATAGCAAAAATTTTTAGTAATGACAACTAAATATCAATTTGTTATTCAATATTATAACACTTGGATGTGACTTGTCCCACACTAGTGTTATTTTCCCAAGATGGCCAAACTATGTTTTAGGGAAGGAGGTGCATTTTATAGCCAGGCTTGGTTATAAAAAACTCTTTTTTCCAATATGTCAACTCATAACAATAAGCACATTTTTCCTTTTTATAAAGGTATTTCCAATGTCTGTTTACACAAAGAAATAAAATCTTGCAGAATGTGTTGGGATATTTTATTTCAGTCCGATGTATTACTTATTTGAGTGTTTGACAATAGTTCCAATTTCCCAGTAAATTTCTACTCTTACAATCTTGTGGCCCTCAACTCTGGCCCTGAAAGATCTGGTGAACATCAAAAGTTCTTTTTAAAAAGTCTTCAAATTACCAACTGTTAAAAATTCAAAAAAATATGATGTGTATATAAAATATACCAATAAAATCAATTAAAATACATCGTGTACAGTCACAAATTTCCAATGATGAATGTGATCATAATATATTCCTAAGATGTGCTGATACATTGTTTACTAAAAATATATATATTTGTTAAACTTGATTTTTCAGTACCTTATACTGGCTATCTTCTCTCATGGCTAATCCTATATTGATTCTTTTATACTTTTAAAGGTAATATGCATTTTTATGACTACAAAATAACCATGCATGTGTTGGAATAGCCTTAAAAAGTTCAACATGTGGCACTGGCCAATCAAACTCCATTCATTTTAACACATCTCAGCTTCTGCATTCACTGAGCAGATGAAAGCAAGTGTAAATAGACTGCTCTTTAACGCTCTTCCAACTAATACTAGATAGACCATTCCACTATTAACAAATTATTGGGCACTAGCTACACTTTACTTTTAAAAAGCATCTATTGATCAAGCATCAGGCACAGATTAATAAATTACTGCAGCTTTATTTATTTATTACTCACCTGCTAGTTTCTAAGCATTATTTGAAATGTTTGATAAATTTAAAGCTAGAGAGAAAAACATTATCTTTAGTGACTCGGAAATGGGGATTATTAATTGCAACAAATCTCCAAAGCTCTATTTATATGACAAAAAAATTTATATCATGTTAAATTACACATTATTGTGTTACTTCCAAGCACTATGTAGTGACAGCCTTGGGAAAAAGTGCAACTTGTTATAATATACTCAGTAATAAATCAAACAAAAAGTCACATATCTAATCATCTTTAAAATGAAATTCTTTCTACAATTATCTTCTTGCTGGAAAGAAATTTTATGGACGACACTAGAGAGCAAGGAACAAGTTTAGCTTTAGAGGATACTTGGTTCTTTTAGTGTGAACCTTAATAAGAAGAGCTCTGTGAGTAGCACTACACTCTTAGGGACCTGTGCGCAAAGTAATAACTTTTCATCAGCTGCCTCTTCGTTCCTCTTCTCATGATGTTGAGCTCGCTATGACTGCTACTGCTTATGTTGCAAATAAATAAATGTGTTTCATCCGTAAGGCAAGTCTCTTAGGTAACTGTGGTTACTTTTTTTTTCTCGTGAGTTCATAATGGCTCTCACACTTTGTATTCCCTGAGGCTGAAGTGAAAGTAACAAATATTAGTAATGACCTGAGAAGACTACATACAGGACAGTTGTTCGGTTTCCTTATTGGCTACAATTTTTATTCCCAACACTGGTTAACAGCACTACTGATTATAAAGAATATCGTGTAACAGATACTGGTAAATCTATCCCCACAACAAAGAAATCTCCACTACTGGATTCAAAAACAGAGGCACAGCTTCCGTCTTCTCAGAGTTGGTAATCCAAGGAGTGAGAAGTACACACAGAATTATGATGTAATATGACAAATAACTAGAGTGTACCAGGTAGGGTGAACACAGAATGGATTTTTTTCCAACAGTGAAATTGGAGTTGAGGAAAACTACCCAGTGGAGGTAAACAAAACCACAATTTATTGGCATTGGTAAGAGGATAACTAGGAAAGGGATGGGAGAGGGTACAGAGGAGTTAGAGTTATGAGAGATGGGGGAGAGTTAGAAAGATTAGTTACTTAAATTGTGGTGCAATTATGAATACCAATGTGTAGAAACTTTCCAATTCTCACTTTAATCTATTCTGTAGGCAAGGTATAATATTAGTTCTGTCTGCAAATAAGAAAAGAGAGCCACAAATATTAATCAGTTATACAAAATTTTATTCTTTATAACTTCGAATCCAGGTCTAGTGACTCCAAATTCTCTGCCTCCTCTGTGGTATGTTGACCAAGACTCTGCTGAGGTGAATTACAAGCAAGACTAGCTCTTCACTAATACAGTAGGCAATTTTTCTTCCTGAGGATTACATGCTTCAAAGATGTATGATATGTTTTTAACTGTGGACCCCAAATACATTTAGTATGATGCATGGATTATATTAACCAATCATTTTTTAAACATTGAATTTATGGATATGTTCCAAGTGTTCTCAAATAGATGAAAATGTTGGTCATATTTCCCACTTTTCTCTCATGTAGCTTCTTTCTGGTCATTTCAAACCTTTACACATGTCAACACACACAGCTTTCTCCCAGACACTGATCTCACAGCTTCAGCTCTTTACCCTTTAAGCAGATTCTCTTCTGCACATGGAGGAGATTGTTTCTTTCAAATCCTTGTATATAGAACCCATGCTGTATATATGTTTTTCCCTTGACAGTTTCCATTTCAAGAAAAATCTTAACAAAATAAGTTATGCTTTTGTCTTGGCAGGTGGTCTCTGTGATTTATCACTTTTCTTTTGTTAAGACACCAACATAAGTCATACATTCACATATTCCTGTAGCAGCTTTGAAGTAATTGCACACTTTCTCACACTTGCACTTTGCTAAAGAGAGAAAGACAGTCTGGGTTTTAGTGGTATTTATTGTTTACCTGTATTCCCAATTGATGAACATAGAAAA
>PVIR01042979.1:0-11948 GCA_004026965.1 Petromus typicus | reverse complement strand
AAAAAAAAGAAATCATTAAACACGCTGTAGCAGCTAGAAGCAGTCCCGGCCAAGGATTCAGTCAGCACATGCCGATCTCAAAAATTCGACTCATGGTTTTTCCAGCCCCAATACTCTCACTGCTAACAACAGTCCCTAAAAGAGTATGAATGATGAATACAGCACACAGCACCAGCTCACACAGTAAGTGTCGCTGTCGGGCGCACAGCTCGAAGGCCTGGCCTCCTGGTGTCGCTGGCCCAGCCCTTGCGAACTTCCCAGGGAAAGAACAGAAGGGAAACTTCCTGCGGCTCCGCTGGACCTCCGCCTCCTGGACTCCCTCAGCAAGTTTGGTGACGTGTCAAGACACTTCTGCCGCAGAGCCCGGCGTGACCTTGCTCGGCTCGGCCACTCCCTCCTGGGACAAGTTCCCAGGCTGACCAGGGCCGAAATGCTCACTTGTTCCCCTATCCGCAGATGGAGCTAATGCAGGCAGGGCTGCCAAGAGAGCAAACTGGGAGCCACAGCCACCGTGCATCACACGCAGGAAGTGCCGCCACTGTCACCAGTGTGTGCACGGAGCATGTGGCACATGGCACTCAGAGCTCAGCGGAGCCACATGTGCCCTCATGCGCTGGGCGACCCTGATCAGGTGGTTTTGATTTCTCATTTTTGTGCCTCCACCTCCCCTCTTGTAACAAAGAACCAGCGCCTCGCGTCTGCCGACAGAAGTAGCAATCTTCATGAGCATCTGGCCCAGGAGCAAGAGCGCTCATTAATTACTGCTGGTGCCTTATACACCCTCCTCATACACAGATCTGAGATGCCCTGAACTACAGTGGCCCGGAAAGGACAAATCTTTCTCCAACTCTACCATAGTCACCTTGTGCTCACTCTCCCCCACTTTCTCAGTGTGCTCATTCTGGCCGGCCTCATCAAAGCATGCTCACCACTCACACAGATCTAAGATTCGCCTGGCTGCTGGGACCATCCAGCTGGACCATCCAACCGACCATCCAGTCAGAGACTGAGATCTACAGAGAAAGCGGAGAGGGTGAGCAGGACAAAGCGGGGGGCAAGATGGGGCAGAAGGACGGGAGGATGAGCCTGTGGCGGTGCTACTCATCAGTCAAAGGGAGTGGCTCCCACCTCTCAGTCTGGCTCCGTCTGGGGCCACAGCACACCTAGCCCTCACGTGCGGGCGTGTTTCCGGCGCCGCCCTGCACAATCCTGCCCTCCTCCCAGCTCACTTCCGGGCGCAGTGCTCCCTGCCTGTCATCTGCCTTCCCCACCGCCTCACCCCAGGCAGTTCCATCTCCCTGCTCCACACCGCGCCACTAACTCGAGCACACTCATCGGCTGTATCCGGGTCCATCCCCACGGTTACTCATCTCTGCGTGCCGGATCCAGTGATGCGCCACACTCAGAGCTGATACATGACTCAGGTGCTGCTGAGCCAGCCTTCGGGGGCGCTGCTCCACTGGGGACCACGCAGGGTTGTATGAGAAGGACAGAATGAACGCCGTCATCTACACCAAGACTGGAGCTGACTCAGAGTCAGCTGAGAGAGCAGGTGTGAGCACGCATGTGACAGACAGTGCTTTTTCCCAAGCCCCCGAGAACATTCTCACAGGGGATGAAACCCGGCAGGTGGCTGACCGCCTGCTGGTTCTCTGTGTCCGCGTGTAAAATGAAAATGAAGCCAGGCGCAATGGCGCACACCTGTGATCCCAGCAGCCGGGGACCCGGGGCAAGAGGATCCCAAATTTGAGAACAGTCTGGGCTAAATGCCAAGTTGAAGGGAAGGCTGGACTACAAAGACCCTGTCTCACAAAGGAGAGGGGAGCAAAAGCCCCCAAGGCGAGTGAGGGTCCTATTAACACAGTCCCTTAACTCCAGACTCTGGTGACTTGTCCTAGTTGACAGGAGGAGTTGCCAAGGAGTGACATTCAACATGCAAAACTGCGCTGCAATTAATTACCTACTGAAGCTTTCCAACCCCCGCCAGAGGAGCCCAGCGCCGACGAGCCGGCTAAGTGAGCAGTTACACCACTCACAGAAAACTAAACACAAGCAATTTGACACGACCGTGGGCCACAACTCCAAGTCACTTACTGGAGTCATAAATCTCTTTCCCACCGGACCGAGGCTCCTCTGGCCAGATGCGGGACAAGTGCACACAGGGATCCCAGCTAAGACTTTGTAAGGCAAGAAGCAAGGCTGAAAGGGCTCAGACACTAAGATCCAAGTACTGACTCTGGCGCTGTCCAGCTCGCCGCATGGCCTTTGGGAAGACTCCACAGCTTTATCATCTGAGAGGGAATGTGTATCTTACATGATATGACACACGTTAACTGGAACTGGATTCCATGCCCTCCTATTTCACCATCGGCAAATCAAAAATATCCACAGGCACTGAGGGCGTGCCTCGGTGGTACAATGCAGCCTGAGTGCAAACTCAGTGTGCACTGAGGTCCTGGGTCAGAGTGCTAGCAGCAATCCCCACAGGCACACACACTACGGACCCCACATCCACACGACCCACAGCCATGGGTTCAACCAACTGTAAATCAGAAATATATGGGAAAAACCGCACGTATATTGAGTGCATACCAACTTTTTTCCTGTCATTATTTTCGTAAATATTATTCTCGGGCAGTTATATGGTATTAGGTACTGTAAGTACCCAGAGGTGAGTTACAGATACAGGAGAATTAGGTTGCAAGCAAATACTCTGCCATTTCATTGAAGAGTCGAGCACCCTTGGACTCTGAAATTCCTTGGTGGAGGAACAAGAGGTCCGGAAACCCAGGGATATATAGCTGGACTTCTCACACACATATTTTTAATATACTGCATAGTACCCACTACATGGGAATGTGTATCATTCTGTCACGCAGAGTTCTTTGTGGTCTTAAAATGTTCACACCTCTTTTTATTTCTCTTTTCATTTCTTCTGACACCTCTGCTGCCTCACAGCCAGGTCAAGCGCCGTCCCCACCTCACACCCCGTGTCCCGCCCACGGGTGGCCCCAGTGCCTGCACAGCCTCGGACACAGCAACCTGCAGCCGAGCACACAGCAAGCTTCCCGGAGCTCCACGCAGGCTCAGACACGCGCCAGGCCGGGAATGCGCCGCCCGCTTGGCTCGCAGAGGGTATGTGGGTTCAGCGGGGACAGACGGAGCATGGAGGGGAGAAAATGGCCAGCTGGGAAGTGCTGAACATGTGTGTGGAGCCAGTTTTACTTCCTGCCGCGCCTGCTGCACTGTGTTCGATTGTGCAAGCTGTTCTGCAACTCGACGTCAGGAAGCAGGATCTGCCGCTATATATAAACACCTTATTTTGAAACCATTTTGCTGCAAAGTAAAGAAAAATTCACACACGAACTCGGAGGAGGTATTTAGGGCAATTTAAAATGAGAGAGCTGGGGGTGGTGGCTCAGACTGAGTGAGGCTCGGCACAAATAATAAAAAATAAAACGAGGGGGGAAATTTAGGGCCAGACAGACTGGCAGGCATTCCGCACCGTGGGAGCCGCCCCCTCCCTGTGCTCCCTATCAGTCCCAGGGCCACGGCGGACGCCTGGCAGCGCAGATGGGACCCCGCCCTGCACGCCCAGTTCTCTCCTGTGCATACCTATTTCTGATAAAGCTTAATTTACAAATTAGGCACAGACGAAACTAACATTAACTCTCAATTAAAGGGAGCAACCTGCTCTCCACGACAAATACACTCACGCATTGCAAACCCAGACTAATGAAACTAAGAAAGATTAAGAAGCTACGTGAGGCAATGCAATGACAGACACCTATAATGCCAGCGCTTGGGAGGCTGAGGTAGGAGGATCATTGACTTTGAGGCCCGACCATCTCAACCCCCTCCTCCAAATGCTTTCGGTAAAGTGAATGAATGAAAAGTTGCGTGAACGCAGTCTCAGCCGCTCCTGCGACGCCTCACTGCATTGCGCCCGTCATTTCCCTGAGATGACACAGGCCTCAGGACACAGGGTGCGGCTCCTGCTGAGTCAGGACCTGCCCGGGACAGTGGGACCCAGCACGGCCTCCACAGAATGGGACGCAACTAAAGCTTATCCATTATTTATTTCTGGAATTTTCCTTTTGATCTTTTCAGGCCTCAAGGACTGCGGATATTGAAGCCATGGAAAGCAAAACCACGCACTAGAGGGGAGGAGTGCACTTACTACTTCATACTGAAAATGTAATGAGTACATAAGGATGGTAATAACTACGTAAGGATGGTACCTTATCCCAGGGAGCTATTTATGGAGAGAGTTCCACCCTTTCTCTTTTCAGTTTCCAAACGTACAGTGTAGCTAGCAAATTATTAATGGCGCCTTCATACAATGACACTCTGTTTTTCAAATGCAGTAAAATAGGATCTCAACTATGTTCTTCTACGGACGGGCATGGTGGTGCATACCTATAATCCCAGCATTTGGAAGGCTGAGGCAGGAGGATCATCTCAAGTTTGAGCACACCCTGAACTACACGAGACCCTATCTCAAGAGAAAAAAAAAAAAAAGTCCTGCAAGTGTTGGGGATGTGTAGGAAAAACAGAGTTGGAAGCTGGGCACGGTAGCTCACACCTGTAATCCCAGCACTCAGGAGGCAGAGGCAGGAGGACTGCTGTGAGTTCCAGGCTCGCCTGGGCTACATAGTGAGTTCAAGGCCAGCCTGAGCTGCAAAGCAAGAACCTGTCTCAAAAAGCTAAAAAAAAAAAAAAAAAAGAGTCTAAAACAGCAAGAGAGAAAATTTTGAAAACCCTTCACATTGAAGTAATAAAATACAAATGATCCCATGCGTGGATACTCCGAAAGCCCTACCGTTATCCAGGCAACTTAAGGGCTCCTATGAAGGCAGACACACAAGGGCATGGAAAGAAGAACACAGGACTTCAGGGTCTCCTCAGTCCCAAAGCTGGTGAGGCAGGAGCCTGCACCTCTCATCTCTCAGGAGCAGTAGCTGGGGGCAGGGGGTACAGAAGCCGGGTGCTCTCTGCTGAAGGAAGCGGAAGCAGCCCTCAGGTCCTAAATGCCTTCCGGATAAAGATGTGGAAATGAGTGAACAAGAGTCTAAGGAGAACGACCCACAGGACTCAGAAAGCAGATAGAATACTTGGCTCATTTTGCAAAAAAAAAAGGTATTGTTGGCATTTTTTTTTCTCCTAAGAAAAAAGATGTCAAACACGCCTGGCAAGACAAGGGCAGAAAATGTAATAGTGGCAACCTCCAGTGGCCATTAAAATTACAGAGATGGCAGTGGCTGTAAGGCTGGCGCACACTTGTAACCCCAGCACTCAGGAGGCTGGCGCAGGAGGATCCCGACTCTGAAGCCAGATTGTTAGTTATGAGTCCAAGACCAACCTAGGCTGCAGAGTGAGGTCACTACGATCTGTCCTGCACCACAGTTCTCTCCGGCACCCCAACTTCACCATCTCTAGTTAGATCGGGGGGTGACAGGCGTCCTCAGACGTCGCCCCCAGCACTCTCCCAGAAAGCCCGGCCCTGGTGTGCAGTTGTAAAGCGTGTCCTCTGGGACCCATGTGCTTCTGTCAAACTGCTGGAGGTGGGAGAGGACCCTGGTTTCACACAAGCAACTCACAACAGGAGGAAAGAAACCAGGGCCAGGGCAGCAGCAGAGGGACAGCCTTGGAATGATGGCCTTAGGAAGACACCCTGTGATGTCCCGAGATGCACACCTGTCCATCAGACAACACCCCGGCGGATTCCCCACAGCTGTGCGGACACTTCCAGAGCCATCTATTTCCCAGCCCGGTTTGTCCACAGGGACATCTGTCCCTTCTCCTCCCAGCACCCCTGTCCTCAGTCCAGATATGCAGGCCCTGTGCCCCCGAGCTCTTAGCAAACCACAATGTGGGGTCCCTATTTAATAAATAAGGAGAGAACAGGGCACAAAGCCAGAGCAGCAGCTTCCCCAGTGTGGCTCTGAGACCCATCACTCTGCTACGCGGCACTGAAGTATTCAAATCAAATCAGACTGCGCAGGACTGGGCTGCTGCACTGGGCTCCGAGGTCATTCCTACAAACCACACCCGAACTCAAGACAAAGAACAGGGACACAAAAGTCAGAGTTCCCAAGCATTCAGAGAGGCAAAGGTGGCGGCTGGGGACTTAGCTCAGTGGTTCCAGCATCTGCCTGGCAAGCACAAGGTCCTGAGTTCAATCCCCCCCATTAAGACCCTAAAAGGTAAAGGAAAGAGGCTGCAGAAAGCAGCAACGAGAGAGAAAACCACTCTAACAGGGCCTTCGAGCTCCTGCCGCCCTGGGCGTCGGTGAGCTCAGATCCCCGACGCAGCCGCAGAGATCCAAGTAACGGGAATGGAAGCTCGCGCTTGCCCTCTCAGAGACAGCCGGCCGGGCCCGGAGGCCTGTCAGGGCTGCTGAGGACACACAGCCCTTGGTCTCCACCGGAGGAAGAGGCTGCTCTTGCCGGGTGCAGAGCTCTGGTTCATCCACACAGTCCAGCCACTCGCCCCAGTGAACTGCCTTACACCTGCTGACCCGACCTCCGGAGTTAAGAGGGTGACCAGGAACGATGCCCAAGTTCTAGAGGCTGAGACCCACCAGCCCCTACTCAGCAAAAACTGGTGAGGCCGGAAGAAAACCTACAGGAACAAGAAAGCCTCTGCCTCACCCCGCATCAGCCGCTCCGCTGGCATCTGCAGGTTGCCCCCATCCCCTTGCTGAGACACTTCCGAAGGCAGCCACGCTCCCAAAGTTTACAGCCCATCGGGGAGAGAAAGAACAGTTGAAGCAGAAACTGACTTCCTGTTTCTCGACTTGCGCTGGACCTTGTCATTATGGATCAAACTATAATTACCGCCCAGGCCCTGGCTTCCTGAAGGCTCCCCTCTCCTGCCCCTGTCTACTTCTCCACCTCCAGGGTCCCCGCTCCTGGTTTCTGGGTTCCCCACCTCCTTCCCAGACCTGGAGCCCAGAGTCTGCCATGCACTACGCCAAGACAATGCTTCCTGTTCAGTCTGGATCCCCACAGCAAAGCTCTCCACTGTTCACAGGGATCCGAAGAGACTCCGGGTTCAATCCCCGTTAACCACATACCACAGTGCCGGGCGTGGTGGCTCACGCCAGTAATCCCAGCACTCGGGAGGCAGAGGCAGGAGGATTGCTGAGTTTGAGACTTAGTTCAGGACCTCCTGAACTACAAAGTGAGACCCTGTCTCAAAAAACTAAAAAAAAACTAACTCAAGCCTGCAGGTCACTCACCCCCAACCCCAAAACCATCGATCTCTGAGCCCCAAGATCTGTTCCGGAAGTTTAACCTCCACTGATTCTTCCTCACGCTCCAGACTAAATGCAGAACAATGCAGTAAAACTCAGCACCAACAACAACAGAGAAAAACGAGCAGATCACCCAACAAACCTCAACCCCGCGACAGGCTTTAACTGCTCTTACAACTGAAGGCCTATCGACAGCACCTCATCTCCCAGTCACTTCAGACGGGGGAGTCAACATCCACGTGATCACAAAACGCGAGCCAAGGCTGGACAGAGTCACATTATTAAGAGGTGTGGGGCGCGGAGGGGTCAAACTAAAAGCCGATCTCCAGCAAGCCAGTAAAGAATGACTGCTGAAGGACACAACAGGAGCTAGCAGGATAAGCCCGTTTAGAGACAGTCTTGTCATGTAGCCCAGGCTGGCCTCAAACTCGCGGCGATCCTCCTGTCTCAGCCTCCAGTGTGATATGCCACCATGCTCAGCAGTATAATCTTTTTTTTTTTTTAAATAGGGAGCTAAATAAAAGGAGAAATAACTGAAAAGGCTGAAAGTGGTCTGCCCCTGGGAAATGGGGGGGCGGGCACAAAGGGCTGCTGATAGGGGTCACGGGCCGTGCAGCAGGACTAGCTGTCACTGCCCACCTCCTCCCAGGCACCGCCACATCCACAGCTCATCTGTCTGAAACTCCAAGGGACACTTAGCCGCCTTCTCTGCATTCCTGCTGTGATTAATGCTTTACGGCCTTCTGCCCAGACAGCAGTCAAACGTGTGAACCCTCCTGCCTCAGCCTCCAGTGGCTGGGAATACAGGTGCACACCGCCGTGCTCAGCTAAGACCTCGTGACGTACATGGGGCAGTGTGTGGGAATAATAACGGCCAAATTACGTAAGAGACGCGAGCTACTTCCACGGTGTCTGACACAGCAGCGGCCATGACGTGCTGCCGCAGAAGCCGTGACGGTGCCGTCTGCGCGGTCCCCAGGCTGGCAGCCTCGTCCGCACTCGCTTCTCTTCTCATCCACCTCACCGTTTAGGACTAACAAACACTGAAGCACACACACACACACACTTTTCTAATCCCCCAACGAGTCAGCTCCCAGGGCCCCCCGTCCAGGAGACGGAGAGGATTCGGACACCCAAACCACCTGGAGCCTCATCCCGGGACCGGGCGCAGCGTCCAGCCCAGCAGAACGCCAGGTCCACCCACCGACCCCAGGTAATGTGCGAGCAGGGACCGAAAAGGCGAGACGTAGCCTTCTCTCGGGAAAAAGAAAAGGCCACTTCCATTTTCTTTTTCTTTTTTTCTTTTCTGGGGAGTACTGGGATCAAACTCAGGACCCTGCACTTGCCAGGCAAGTGCGGTGTCACCGCGTGACATCCACACCGCGGCCTCCATCTTCCGGTCTGCAGCTGGAGACACAGAAGACCACTCAGTGCAGGTCTGGGTGTGGGGCCCCCAAAGCTGTAGGCCTAAGGTGTGGTTCTCAGCAGCAGCAAAGGAGCTGGTAAGTCCTTCCAGGGGCGGAGCTGGAGGTTCCTGCGTCTTGGGGGGTCCTGTCCTGGAGGGACTGAGCCCGTTCTCACGGGATCCTTATCCCCATGAAAGTCACTCTGAAGAGCAGGCCCGGGCCCTCCCAGCCCTCAGCTCTGCATCCTTCCTCCCTGTGTCTCTCCCACACTTCCCCACAGTACCGGCCACTGTGCAGCCCTTACCAGAGGCCAAACTATTGGCCACTGATTCAGTCTAGGGCCTTCAAGCATGCAAGCTAAACATGTTACCTTTCCTGACACATTACCTAGCCTCGGACATGCTGTTATAGCGACAGAAAGGAGAACAACACAGAAAGCTCAAAATTCCAAAAGGAGGCACATTCTTGGTTACTCAGGAACATTAGCTTGTTTGCTTGCTTTTCTTTTAGTTTTTTTGAGACAGGGTTTTGCTGTAAAGATCAGGCTGGGCTTGAATTCATTATCAAGACTGGGCTGGCCTCAGATGCTCGTGATCCTCCTGCTTCAGCCTCCCGAGTGCTGGGATCACAGGCATTCACCACCATTAGCTTTCTTTAAAGCAGATGTCATCATCGAGGAAACACCCACAGAACACAGTCCTCCCTCCCCCAAGATATTGCTGATGAGACTAAGATGTTTCTCTCTTCTTGAGGAGACTAACATCTAGCAAATCTATAGCAAGCTGAGATCCACTTCATCGTGACAGCCAAGATCATGCCCCATCTCAAAGCACACGATACCCCATGGAGTCACGGAGGAAAAAAGGTTTCCCAAGTAAGGAAATGTTTACATAAAAGATACTCTATCTGTGCATTCTTACATATACGTAATTGAAAAGACAAGGCTTTGTGAAACATTCAGCTTGTTATAACTGTCCCCTGAGGAAAGGTGGTCTGAGAAGAGACAGGGAAAAAACCCTGGAGTCCCTACCCCGGACTTCCTGCGGAGTACTTCCTCTCTGACCACCACAAGGTGTGGTGCTTTCTGCCCTACAGCAACGGGCAGTTCTTTCTCTCCAGACCCAGCTGGGCACCCGCAGAGCATCGGGGCCGCAGGTAAGTGAGGCTCAGTCACATGACCGCGCCATCCTGAGCAGAGCACTTGGGGCCGGACACTCGGGTTTCTACCGCCCCCAGCTCAGATGAGATGAATCTGCTAGGGAAACGCTCTCCTCACCCACAAGCATTTACCATACGGGTGCCACAAAGACCTCTGCACTCACAGACAAGCACGAACCCAGGTGCAGAGATGCACACCTGTGATCTAGCACTGAGGGAGACTGAGGCAGGAAAACCACAAGTTCAAGTCCCACCAGGGCAACTTAGCAAGACTATCCCAAAATGAAAGAAAAAAGGGCTGGGGGATACAGCTGAGTGGTACAACGACCCTGAGTTTGTAAGACAGGGGGAAGCCATGAGCTCTGTGCCAGGGACCTGGGTGCAGAACCCACAAAGGTGTATTTCTTACTAAGTGACGGCCTCACATGAGCTGAACGGGTCTCCCCCAGGTGCTGTGAAGGATGGGAGGAAGGAAACGCAGGTGCGGCCGGAGGTGCTCCCGTGGTCTGTCAGTGTTTCACAAACATGTCTTACTTTTGATTAAGACAATGGGCAAAACATAATAAAAGTTGTTCTTTCTAATAATAGCTGGACCACCTCTCAAAAACCCTGTGGGCCAACAACTTCTTGAACCTCAAACATCTGCCGAAGCGCTCAACAGGAAAGCAATGGTTTCTGCTATGAACTACAGGTGGTTTCAAGACTTTTCCAAGAACTGCATGTGAGATGAAATTCTCAGAGTTCAAATTCTGGCATTACAATGGGGGGAGGGGAGACAGAGAGAGAAAAGGTTAAATTCAATCCCACACAGCCCAATCCCAGTTTCATAGCCAAAAACAAAATAAAAACTTCAATACATTCACCCAAAACCTTCTGAGTACCTGCTGTATCCTAGGTATCGTGGGCAGAGATAAAAGGCCTTAGAACTCTGTCCACTGGGAGGATAAATAAGGGACGAGCACAGGGTATATAGACAAGGAGACGTCAGGACGGGACATCAACGCAGCAGACCGCGAGGGACTGGCCAGCAGACCGCGGGGCGGGGGAGGGGCAGAGGAGTCACGGATGCACAGAACAGGCCAGAGGACTGGACGGGCTGCGGGAGTAAAGGGGTTGGGCGAGCTTTGAGATCTGCAGAAGGGCAGAGCAGCCAGGGTGGGAAGGGCAGGGCTGGCACGTGGGGAGTTGGAGGGGGGTCCCCAGCTTCGGCTGGCTGGGAGGGATGCAGCTGGCAAGACTGAGGCTGAGAGAGAGCCCCAGAGGGCTCCGTGCGAGAGGCGTGCTCGACCAGTTCTCACATTGGTTAGAAGATGACTTCAGCATCCTGCTTTGGAGGAGGCCCAGAGCGACGCTGGGAACCAGCCACCCGAGTTACTCAGGCAAGAAATGACGGATGCAGCCTGGGAGGGGAAGCAACTCCAGAAGAAAATCAGAGGAGACAGACAGCGCCAGCGGACGTGTGGATGTGGGGGGGCGTGGGGTGGGCCAGAGAGGGGTGGAGAGAAATGAGCGGCGCGGGTGTGCGGTGGAGCTGGCACTGCCAGCCAGCGGTCTCCCTCGGATCAGAGGCTGCTCACGAGCGCTCGGGAAAGCTGAATAAAAGAGAAAGGGCAGGGGCACACAGAGGGCCACTAAGAGAGGAAGAATCCAGCGGACCGAGGGGACCGTCTCCCAGCCAGGGCACCAGAGCAGAGGCAGGAAGCCAGCCAGCCACGAGCAGGAAACAAAGAAGCTTCCCGGGAAAAACAGGCACTGCCCACGGTGACAGCAAAATGCGCAAAAGAATCACGTCGCCTTCCACAGGATGCAGCGCCCGGCTGACTCAGACCTCAGCAAGCAAACCCTCCCCGCAGCCCAGTCCTCCGTGACCCGCGGCGGCAGCGCACACCAGCTCCGCCACTTACGTGGCACTTCTCACGCCTTCAACAATCACACCGAAGCCTCTGGATGCAGAGGCTGGGGAATCCTTGAGTAAGGCATTCCGGCCTCCTGGAATCCAGCGCCAACAGCCCGGGACAGGAGAGACCTGCAAGACCCCAGCAAAGGGGGCGCCCTCGGCTTCCGCACCCACCCGGTGAGCAGGTGCTGAGCGGATTCTGTCCCCTGGCGTGGTCCGCTCTGGCTGA
>PVIR01042978.1:0-12120 GCA_004026965.1 Petromus typicus | reverse complement strand
ACAATACTGGGTGTGGAGACCCACACCCAGCAGCAACCAGTACCACATACCACAGTGCCGGGCGTGGTGGCTCACGCCTGTAATCCCAGCACTCGGGAGGCAGAGGCAGGAGGATTGTGATGTGAGTTTGAGGCTGAGCTCAGGGCCAGCCTGAACCACAAAAGCGAGACCTTGTCTCAAAAAACCTAAAAAAAAAAAATATATATATATATATATCAATCCAACCAAATTTAAAGACCCAATTCAAAAATGGGCATATGAAATGAACAGACACTTTTCAGAGGAAGAAGTAAGAGCAGCCAAGAAGCATATGAAGAAATGCTCAACATCATTAGTCATTCAAGAGATGCAGATGAAAATAACACTGTGATTTCATCTCACTCCACGTAGAATGGCTGCCATTTCAGATTCACCCAACAGCAAATGTTGGCAAAGCTGCAGAGAAGGAACCCTTCTCCACTGTTGGTAGGAATGTAGACTCATACAACCCCTGTGGAGAACAGTTTGGAAATTCCTCAAAAAGCTAGGATTGGAGGTCCCATTTGACCCAGCCATCTCTCTGCTAGGTATATACACACAAAAATTAAAAGATTCATATCACAGTGACATATGTGCACCTATGTTTATAGCAGCTCAGTTTGTGATTGCTAAATCTTGGAAACAACCCAAATGTCCATTAACTGGAGACTGGATAAAAAAGCTGTGGTTCTTCTACAGAATGGAGTATTACTCTGCCATAAAAAATGATAAGTTTGAACCATTTATACTTAAATGGACGTACCTTGAGGACATCCTCATAAGTGAAATGAATAGGTCACAGATGTGTAAATATCATATCTTTTCTCTGGTATGAGAAAACAAAGATATAAATGAGTTCTAGAATGTATGTTATATCTTATGAAATAGAAAACGTAATGGAGTAAAGGGGGAAAAATAATGAGATGAAAACAAAAAGAAAGGAAACAAAGTTTATGTATATGTGGGGTGGGGGTGGTAGGGAGGGTAGGGTTATGGGAAAAAATGAGAATTAAGTTGTGTCATATACTGGTACAAATTCCCATGTTGAATGCAATCATGATGTATATATGTAATGTACCAATAAAGATTTCAATTAAAAAAAAAAGCTGTACTTGAGGATTTAGAGTCCGCTGAGCATGTTTCAACAGCTGTTGGCCAGGGGTTGATTTTATACCAGGAACCAAATACTATATTAGGAAATCATGGATCCTAACACAAGGGCCCCAGGAGAAAGAGGCAGGAATCTTCACTCAGGAAGTATCTACACTGATTTTCCTGGGAGCTGTAGTGAAGAGTGTGGACCTGAAGTCAGTGATCTGCTTCCTACTGCCTCTGTCCTGTGCCCATTCACAGTGCCCCACCCGGGGAGTGACATGTCCTTCCACATGGAAAGAGGCGGCAGCTCTTTGGAACATGAGAGAGAAGTGGTGCAGAACGGTCTCTTCTAGAGAGAAGAGGCTAGAAAAGCTTAGAGGGTCGCTGGTCAGTTCAGCTCAGTTCGGATCAGTTCAAGTCTCTTCAGTGAGCCCGCCATCGATGAGTATGTCACAGCACTTGTGCTCCTGAAACTGACTGGCTGGTGAAGGAAAGTGCTAAGGCCACAACCAGAGTGCCGCAGGAGCACCACTAGAAGACAGCACATCTTGAGTCAGCTGAGAAGGCAGGCAGGGCCCCAGTGTAAGCAAAAGCCCGGAAGCACAAACAGCTTGAACTAGCTGAGAAAAGTAATTGCAGTTCAAAGGTCAGAAAGCAGAAGGCTAGCAGCAGCTAGGAGCTGAGAGTGGAAGGAGGGAAGGGCTGGCTCTATAAATGAAACTAAGAAACTTCTTTGATTTTATTCCTGAGACTGCAAGACACAAAAAAAGGCTTCAGATGGGAATGTGACCCACGTATATTGTTCCAAATCAGAATGCTTATCTCTCAGCCCACTCCAGACTGTCATATTCCAGGGTGAGCTTCCTAATATACTGCTCTAATATTATTCGCATGACCAAATGAATGAATCAGAAAAGGCGTTATTCCAGGACAAGGAGAAGGATTACCCATCTGCACTGAGGATCTGTGAGTTTGCAGACATCATCTTACTCTGTGCTGAAATTTCCACCTGCAAAGAGAAGAGGCATATGTGCAGAAAAGACACACTTGAGAAAATGGATGCAGGTGAGGGCCTGGCCACATCGTGCCTAAGAAGGAAGGGTGTTGACCAGAGATAGCTGTGATGACTCACCACTGGGTACATTCAGAGTGGGAAGCGTGTGTGACACTGTGCCTGGTACACAGTAAGTACTAAGCATTTTCAGACACTAAAATCCACAGCATGGTTCAGTCCACACTGAAGTATCAGTGAATGACAGCAGCCTGCAGGGCTACTTCCTTAGAGTGTATTTGCACCTTTTCTCTGCAGTGAAAAATGACCAGCTAGTCATTTAATACCCTGTATTGAGTGTTTACCTTGTGTCCAACACTAAGCATAAAGAATTTGTTGATAATTAACTCTTCTTCAGTGATCTTAGATGCATGAGTTGAACACATCCACTCACTCATCCATCTATTCAATAAATCTTTATTGAGTCACTGACATCGAAAGGAACTGCAGTGTTTATCTCTGTAAGGACATACTTTAATCTTATTATAAATGTTATTGCAGATTACAGGACTGTCATCTCCCACTGACTAGGTCAGGAACCTTTGAAGATGAGCAGGTTCCAGGCAAGGTTCAGTATCTGGAGCCTCCCAACTGACCATTTCTCAGCTAACACAGCTGTGATCAGCTGCCTCTCTGTGACCGCTGACTACGCCAGTGGGGGCTGCTTGTCGCCCAGCTCAGGTGAGGGAGGAGGAAATGGACTGACCATGTATTCTGATCACTGCAGGTGAGCTATGCCATGCCTCCCAGGTCACTCAGCCTCCAGACTGTGGGCTGGTTTCAGACTCCAGGAGAGCATGAGAGGTGCCATCTCTGAGCACAACCTGGCATCTACCCAGCCAACATGTTAGCTCCTCAGTCCCTTCCAGCCCACAGGCTCCAGGGCCATTAGGGCTGGATGGAGGCTCTCATATTACTGAGGGATGCTCTCAGGCCAACTGGCTCTGTTTCCTAAGCATCAGCCTGCCAGGAGCGCAGGCAGACCCACTGGCCAATGCAGTTCCCTCCAGGCTGGAGCTATTCCAAGGCTTCCTAAACGGGTAGATGGCATGGGAAGTGTGGGAGTCAGGGGAAGAGGACAGAGCCAGAACCCTTGTGGAATACTTCAGTTCCCTGTGAGTCCCTCAATAAAAGGATAAACAAACAACAAACAAAGTCTGTACCTTGAGAAAAAGGTTGATCCCGGGCTTAACTCTTGCTACTCTGAGCAGTAGCAGCAAAAGGCCAAATACTGCAGCGGTAGAAGAGGGAGCAGAAAAGCCGATAACCCGAGTTTGCTTGCACCTTTATTTGGTACCAAGCCTTCATACCCATAATCCTAGCATGCCTAAAACAGGGTGGTCCCACAATAATCCCTGTAATGAAAGATTACATAGGGCAGGGCAGACAACTTTAAATCCCAATAAGACCCAATAAGTCTGAAAGCCAATAATCCTAGTGCAGTAATCCTTGTAGTTTAAAATCCCACAGGGTGGGGCAGATATTCAAATAATCGAAGTAGTTGATCCTTCGGGGTAGGACACACACCCACAAATTCAAGTAAGTAAGACATCTGCAGTTCCCGATGGGAAGGATTTCTCGCATCCTCTTGTCTCTTCTCCTTTCTTTCCCATCTCCATCATATTTTTGCCCCTTTCTTCCTTCCTTCTTTCCTACCTTTCTTTCATTTTTTTCTTTCTTTCTCTCTTCCTCCTTTCTGTTTTCTCATTTTCCTTCTCCTCCTTAATCCTGTGCTGTTTCCTTTCCTCACTCTCTACCTATTTGTACCTTTTGTTTGAATTTATCTCTTTTTTTCTTAACATAATTTTGCACACATTTTCTCTTGTCTTTAAAATTCTTTGGAAAAGCACCAAATCATTGATTTATTTTTTATTTCTCCTGGTGATTCTAACATATATCACAAGTCCAGAACCACTGACCAAGCAAACAACTCTCCAGCTCTAAAGCACTTTGTTCAAGTTTGTGTATCTATACAGAGGAGGGCGAGGTTTGACATATCTAGGAGGAAAAGTGAGTGGGTTAGGCTGACACTGCAGGTCCCAGGGCACACAGAGCAGAGGGCTGGAGATTAAAGGCAAAGTAGATGTGAACCAGGTGTATGGTTCTGAAAATGCTGAGAAGCAGGAGGATGTCAATGTTTTTCTAAAAAGTCAAAAGTATATGGGCCAAGAATTTAGCTTCATGGTTCTGGTGCCTGCCTCACAAGTATAAAGTCACGAGTTTGATCCCTGGCTGAAAAAAAGAAAGAAAGAAAAACAGAAAAGAGCTAAATGGGAAGAACAAATACTTCCCCAAGTTACATATTTTATTTAAATATTTATAATATTTAAAAAATATTACATGTATGCTAATTCATTTTATATACTAGTTTATCTTAGACCATTGAAAGTTTTGTGCTATGATGTTGGGTTTTTAGGTCTTATCTCTGAGTAATTACTTAGAAGATAACAATACACAGAGATTTAACTATTGTTCTCTTATATTGTTATGAAATTTTGTTTTATATTTTCATAAAATAAGAAAATGTACATATTCTGAAAAAACAAAATGTATATTTTTAAAAAATATCCCCCAGTCCTGAATCACTTGTGCGGGAAGGCATAAAGGTGAGACATGAGCAATAGCTGCTTCAAAGTATTAACCCAAAGAACAAGGAGGAAGTAAAGATTTTTAGCTGTGATGAGAAATAAAAGAAGCCTATAGAAGAGGAAAAATGATAGATGCTAGAATAATGATAGAAGGATAGAATAATAGAAAAATGATAGATGCTGTTGGGATTATCAGGACACAATCTGTGGGGCTTCCTGCTCAAAAATTATTAGGAATTTTAAGATATCACTGAAAAGGCGTTGGTGATCATGACATTTCATAGAGCCATGAAGTCAGCCCTGGGACTGAGTAGCCAAAATCAAGACTTTTCTACCCCAAGAGATGATGGCTGGTGCTCCTACCATTCCTCTTCCTTACACTTTGCCCCGACGGCCATGCTCTGTGCTGGGAGTTTCTCTCACATGATTTCCCAACGAAGTTCTGGCCTTCTTACTTGCAACACTTGCCAGGGAGGCTGGACACCTGGAGGCCAAAGCAGTGGCTCATTGCTGTTATTCCCCAGGTCTCACAGGAAACTGCACTTGCCTGTGCTGCGCTAGTGCCCCACGGAGGCCGAGCGGTGCTGCTGGGAGCAAGGCCGGCTAGTCTCCAGTCACTTGCCCTCCCTCTGGATCTCTGACTCACCACTCACACAGCGGTCTATAAACAGAGTTCATAGCCAGGGACTCTAAGAATATCCTTAAACAATTATTTTTAGCAGAGTACTTTATGGTCTGTATCAGAAACTAGATGCCACATCCCTGAGGGTCGGCTCCTGCCTCACACTGCTTTGTCTGACGCTTTCCAGTCCCCACTGTTGACTGTGAGTTGATTACAGTCCTAACACAGATGTCAAGTGTGAGCCCCAGGTTGCCTTTGAATGGGCTCAGGAGTCTCTTGGACCAGAGCACAAGCAAGAATTCACAATCAACTCACTGAGAAAAGTATAGTCAAACTGATTTACTTGGCAAATATATTTTATCAAGTATTTATAATCATGTTTTAAAATCAAAAAAAAAAGGAAATAAAGTAAAATAAAATTTAGAAACTAAGATGCCATGATAATGAAAATCAAGCAGTATAAAATGGTCTATAACATTACTTGACTTTTACTTCTTCAACTTTGTATACGTGGTCCCAGAGTTGTAGGTATGATAGGACATTTGGCATCTTGCTCTGTCATTTGTACCTACATAGGAAAAAAACTAGTATTTCTTGTGAAGCTAGTATGTATTCGGTATTGTGCAAGACACTTGCCATACATCATTTGACAGGAGCCAGGAAAATAATAGGGTGATGAAAAGAACAGTCTGATAAGCCAAACAGCCTTGATTTATGTGAATTTCTGCCATGTATGCAATCTATGCCTGAGTTTTTTCTCACTTTTAAAATGGGTAGACTGATATGAATAGTATTTTCCTCAACCGAGTCAATTAAATGATTAAGTGAGTTATCACAGATAAAGGATTTAGAGCATCACTGGATTTCCTGGGTCAGTAATTACTTTCAACTTCACAATGTTCTGAGATAATATGGTAACACTCAATTTACAGACTAAATAACTGAAGTTCAGAAAGGCAGGGAAGTTTGATCAAGGTCACAAGGCTAACAGTGCCACAGCTGGCTGCACTTTCAGGAATGCTTCAAATCCAGCCCAATTCTGAAATTCCTTAAGGTGAGCATAGCATAATAAGAGAACTAGCACTAGCATGTGAATGGTCACTATGTACTGCCATTAGAGGGCTAAAAGCAGATTGTGTGACACAGCTAGTTTGGACCACCACAGCTCAAAGGAAGAACTACTTTGGCTCTTCCCCTAAGTAAGCCTGGCTTTTGTGTGTTCCCACTGTGACAAGGGAATGCAAACAGCTCCCTTACAGAGTCTCAGAGCATGATAGGACAGCATAAAAAACCAGCTCACAGTAACCAACCCTAATAAAAACTCACACAGGTCTTCTAGACTGTAACATTCAATACAGTCTCCTCCCAATTCAGTCATTTGCCTATCATTCTAACATACATCCCATAGTAAGCAAGCATATTTTCAAGACAGACAGAAGAAACAAGAATTTGAATATGGTGTTCAGCTTTGCAGAGTGGCAGAATACATGGATTCACAAGTTCAGAAGTACTCATGTACTCCAGGTCTTCCACGTGATAAGCACCCTTCCTCCGCCATCACTTTTCTGCCTTGGTACCAGCCCACCACTGACTGAAACTTTTGAAACCATGAGGCAAATTAAACCTTTTTCCCACACCTGTGCATGTCAGCTATTTTGGCAAAGTAGAAAAGTGACTAATACAATGTCATTCATCTATGAACAAAAACTAATAGGTGACACAGACAATAGATGAACTCACAGGTGGGTGTGCTGGTTCACCTATAATCCTAGTACTCCAGACCCTGAGGCAAGAGGATTTCAGTGAGTTTGAGCCTATCCAGCACTACACAGTGAGTTCAAGACCAGCCTAAGCTACTCCACATACGGAAGAATGTATCTAGACCTATATCTCTCACATTATAATCAAATCTAATCAAAATAGATCACAGTCCTGAATAATAAATCAGAAATACTAAATCTAATGCAAGATAAAATAGGTGAAACTCTCAAAGAGGGCCGGGGATTTAGCTCAGTGGTTCTGGTGCCTGTCTTGCAAGTGCAAGGACCTAGGTTTGATCCCCAGTAACCACATACAATACTGGGCATGGAGACTCACGCCCAGCAGCAACCAGTACCACATACCACAGTGCGGGGCTTGGTGGCTCACACCTGTAATCCGGAGGCAGAGGCAGGAGGACTGCTGTGATGTGAGTTTGAGGCTGAGCTCAGGGCGAGCCTGAACTGCAAAGCGAGACCCTGTCTCAAAAAAAAACAAAAACAACAACAAAAAAAAAACCTCTCAAAGACATAGGCAGATGTAAGAACTCTCAAAAAAAAAAAAAAAGTACCAAACATCAATAAGTGGGATTACATCAAATTTTATAACTTCCACACAGCAAAGGAAATAATCAACAGTGAAGATAGTCTATTGAATGATGAAAAAAAATTCTTCAGCTGCCTTCCTGAGGATTAATGTCTAGAATATACAAATAATTCAAAAAAAAAAAAAAGAAGAAAGAAAGAAAAAAGATCCCCCCAAAAGAAAACCCAATAAAAAAAGTAGTAATTGAAATAGATACACTCTTCTCATAAGAAGCACAAAGAGAAAACAAGCAATTGAAAAAGGGCTCAGCATCTTTGGTCCTCAGAGAAATGCACATCAAAGCAACATCAAACTTCCATCTGACTCCAGTAAGAATGGCTGTCACCAAGGACTCAAAAAATAGACGCTGACAAACATGTGAGGGAAATGCCAACCCTTAATATCATTTGCGGGAATGTAAATGGGTACAACCACTATGGGGACAGGTTCAGAGATTCCTCAAAATACTAAAAATGAAAATCCATTTGACCCAGATATATCTCTCTTGGGTGTCTTCCCCAAAGAATTAAATAATCACATGACAGTGATACACATATACCCATATTTAAAGCAGCACAATTCACAATGGCTGAATTATGGATATAGCCTAGTTTTTCCCATCAGTAGACAAATGTATAGAGAAGATATGGTTTGTATACATGATGAAGTATTACTCAGACATAATGAAGCATAAATTTAACTCATTTATAGACAAATGGGTAGATCTTCAAATTACAATGTTAAGTAAAATAAATAAAGCACACAATGTTAAATATTATACAGTTTCTATTATATGAGAAATCCAAAGTATAAATAATTTAGAGAGCAAAATAAAGGAGAAATGATAGAAAAGAGGGAGGGAAACTGTTTGGAGATGAAGAAGACAGTCTAGAGAAAGGGAGAGAGATGATAAAAATAATCAAGAATATATGTATATATATACACATATACATATATATACATACACATATATATACATACATATATATACATATATACTTATATATAATGTAATTACTATGTATTACAAACATATACTAACAAAAATGTCTTTTAAAATAGGTTTTTCTTTATCTCTAATCTAGGCTTCTAATCCATATATTCTTTTAAGCAGTTTTGTTTAGAAATAAGGAAAACTAATGGAGGCTGAAGACTCAGACAGTTTTCTCATTTCTCTGGAACATCTGATGTCTTTGAGGATGCGCCCTGTGGATACGAGTTCTTGTGATCATGTGGGCTGGAGGCTGCCAGAGAGTCTGTGATTAACCTGGCCTTGAAACAGATCATTCAGCTTCCTAGTGTGTGACCTAGAGTTTAGTATTCCTTTTTAGTATTCACCCCTATTTTTTTTCCTTGCACAATAGGTTCCTCACTCTTTTGCAACCGTGCTTGAATAGCCAAACTTCCCATTTTTCTACTAAAAAGATCATCTGCACTTCTCCCTCAGTGGTCTTTTATCTCTGAGTATCTTCAGTGCCTCCTTTTCTCAAGACTGTTTCTTAAGTCCTCAAGGAGCCATCTCAGTCCACCTTTACCCTACGTTTGTCAGCCATTTTAGTTCATCATGTGGTCAGTCACATGATTTGGCCATGTGTGTTCTCCATTTTCTTTTTCAACTGATCTCATAGACAATGGGAACTTTTACCCTGATAGATGAGAACTAAAGTCTCAGCTTTCAGAGAACATATGGGACTTATCCCCTCTTCTCTTCTGAATGAAGTTAGATTCCCCCCCCCCCCCATGTTTCTTTCAACAGAAATTCAAGTAATTTAGAAACATGTACCTCAGGGCTTGAATGGAACAAAGGAAACACAGAGTGAAGGTCAACTCAATTGGCTGTGAGTATGCAAATTAGAGCCAGAGTTAATAGATAACGAACCCACTCCTTGTACTTAGAACTTACTAAGTTTTTTTCTCCTTTTTTTATCTTAAATACCAGGAAAAAGATTTCTATCTCTACTGCCTTAAACCAAGTAATTACCAGTTATTATTATTGAGATAAATGGGAGAAATAATGTTTCTTAAGTAGCTCAATGGAGTTCCACCCAAGTCTTTCAGGAGTTACAGTGGATTACAGAATATGGAGAGGTTTGAGGTAGGGCCCCAGGGTTGCTCGTTTCCCCAGAGATTTCTGGAGCTGCACTTGAGCCTCCCAGGGGACACCTTGGAGAAGTAAGTTTGGCATCCTTCAGCACAGAATGAGCTCTTAAAAATCCAGATTCAGCCTCTCCCTCTCTCCCTCTCTCTCTCTCTCCCTCTCTCTCTCTCTCTGTTTCTCTGTTTCTCTCTCTCAGTTCCCCCCTTTCTCTCTCTTGGTTTCCCACTCTCTCTGCCTTTCTCTCTCTGTCTCTGTCTCTGTCTCTCTCTGTCTCTCTCTCTCTCTCTCTCTGTCTCTCTGTCTCTCTGTCTCTCTCTCTGTTTCTCTGTTTCTCTCTCTCAGTTCCCCCCTTTCTCTCTCTCGGTTTCCCCCTCTCTCTGTCTCTCTCTCTCTCTCTCTGTCTCTCTCTCTCTCTGTTCCCCCCCAGCCTCTGTCCCTTTCTCTCTCTCACACTCCCTCTCCCTCTCTCTCACCATAGGTTCCACAGTTCACTGTGGGAAACAGTGAAGATCCCAGTGATCTTATCATTAGTCTATATCCTTAAAAACTCAGAAAAAAATTGATCCTGATAATCAGAACAAAAGAACTTATCTTCTATTGCAATACTATTTGGGTCCAGCAAGAACTAAGAAATGGATAAGGAATGGCAATTAAATTACAATTTTACTCCTCAGTTAGATCTTTTTTACAAAAGGCAAGGAAAATGATGTGAAATTCTCAATGTTCAGGCTTTTATGGCTCATTATTTCTAGAAAAACTCAACAACTATGGTTCTTAGAGAGGCCTCCGAGGAAGAAGAAACTGATATCACTGATGATTCTGTTCTGGCAGCCTATCTCGCAGCAGGATATGGGTCTCTCCCATTTGTTTAATGAAAACAACTATCCTGGATGGTCCCTCCAAACTCCTTATAATCCTGAGATCAATAAATTAATCCCAACCTTTTAAAATAACTCAGGAAACTCTACCAGAGACTAGTTCCCCAAAGGGACCCAGTGTTTCCCAGCTGCTATTTGTGCTCCACAGACACTTTCGGCCCCACAGGACATACTCAGAGTGGAGTTCCTTACTTTTCCAACTCATAGCTCATTCTGACCTTTGAAGCGGTCTCAGGAGTGGAAGACACTCCTGTACACCAGTCCAAGTTTGTTTTTCAGTGGCAGATACTCAACAGTGCAAAAAACTGGTTAGGCTCATTTTCATAAGGTCCTGGAAGATTTTCAGCTGGGTTTGAGAATTCAACTCTTGCCTTTTACCTCTCAAGGTGAGCTCCAACTTATCTTGGCCACTTGATGTATCCCAAATGAAAAGCCAAGAATCCTAGCAAAAGCTAGGAGACATACAGATAATAATATGCTGCAGCTACAGAAGGAAATCACCCTGAAGCCAAACGGGAACTATAATATTAGCAGTGTACTAGATAGAATGTCTAAAATGATAACTTCTTTTACCGTGGGAATGTTACAAAAGAGTGTGAGAGGTTACAGAGCAAAGACAAATCCATCTATCTTTCATAGCTAATTTGGTCACTTTCCATATACATACAAACCTAGATCCATCTTCCAAGGAGGGACAGACACTGATGAGACAGCACTTCACCAGCCCCATATATTTGGTACAAAATATAAAAACTTCAGATGGGTCCCCAGACCCTGATGGCCCAACCGAAGGACACAACTATTCTGTGTTCCAAAACCAGGATCTAGAGAACGATGAGAGGAAACTCCCCAATAAAAAAGACAGAACAAAATTATGACTGTTGCAGTTGATGATGTTTTGGGCAACTTAAGTCATCTAAGTGAAAATCCAAGTCCAAGCAAGGAGAATGCTCTTAGTTTAAATGCAAGGAAACTGGACACTGGGCATGTGGCAGTACCAAGCCACTTCCCAGGCCTCCCTCCAGCTGACGTGCCTGATGGATGGTACAGGAGAACTGACAGTCCCAGCTCCCAGAGAGAGACTTGGCTGCCCCAAACCCTCACCTCCCACAATCTGCAATGTCCCTGTCCACAGACATCTCCGTCTCCTGTGGAGAACTCTGGGTGACCCCAGACACCATGAATAAGCAAGTTCAATTGCTTATCCATACAGGGGCAGCTCACTGTTTTAACTTCCTTCTCTGGAAACCCCTCCTCTAGCACTATAGCCATAGCTGGAGTCAAGGGGACTATGCAGAACTATGCAGTTCTATGCAGAACTTCTTTATCTTTCTCTGATATATCAGTTCAAAGGTCAAATGCTCAACCATGAGATAATTTTTAATTATCTCCCTGTGTCCTATTCTCTTATTAGGAGGAGATTTACA
>PVIR01042977.1:0-11969 GCA_004026965.1 Petromus typicus | reverse complement strand
TGTGTATATACCTAGCAGGGCAATGGCCGGGTCAAATGGGACCATCAATCCTAGCTTTTTGAGGATTCTCCAAACTGATCTCCACAGGGGTTGTACGAGTCTACAGTCCCACCAACAGTGGCGAAGGGTTCCTTCTTCTCCGCAGCCTCGCCAACATTTGCCGTTGGCTGATTCTGAGATGGCAGCCATTCTATGTGGAGTGAGATGAAATCTCAATGTACAAACAGACTAAATTTAACTTTTGTTTTCATCTGATAACAACAAAGACTCAATGGTCCCACATGCTGTGATGCTTCAGGGCAAAACTACACCAGATCTGTCTCTTCTCAAGGGCTATTGCTGACATCTGCCTTGCCCCATGGGATCCTCATCTACATAATATTATTTCTCTAGGACTATTGTTGGTGTGCCCCTGCCTTTCTGAGTTTTTAAAAATGTATATAATAAAAGGTGTTTTAGGCTAGAGTGCCAAGTCCTTGCCACCCAAAATAACACAGATCAAACCCAAGCTCAGTTTCTGTAAGTCTCATTTCTGCCTGATTATTAATTATTTTGCCGTGTGCCATAAACTCACAAAAGACTAGAACTTAATACAAAAGTTCTAGTTGCTTTCCCTTCCCGTTTACCACATCCATTATGATTTCAACTTTTTCTTTTCTAACTGAATTGATTTGGATCTTTTCCCACCTTTTTATGGTTAGCCTGGCTAAGGGTTTGCCTATTTTGTTTATTCTCGCAGAGAACCAACTCTTCAATTTACTTATTCTATTATTTTATTTTGTTCTCAATTTTATTGAATGATCTGATCTTTGTAATTTCTTTCCTTATACTAGTTTAGCTTGGATTATTTGTTTTCCTGTGACCTTGAGGTCCATCAATAAGGTTTTTTTTTTGAAGCTCACTTTGTTTTAGTGATGTAAGCATTCATAACTAAAAAGTCTTCTCTTAGGATTGCTTTCATTGTTTTCTTTAAGTCTGGTATATTGTATCTCCATTATCATTCAGTTCTAGAAACTGTCATATTTCTTCCCATTGTTTAAGAGTAAACTGTTCTGTTTCCATTCAGACAATTTCTGTGTTTTCTCTCACTGTTGATTTCTAACTACATTGCACTATGATCAGATAATATATACAGTATAATGTCAACTCATTTATACTTACTTAAGCTTACTTTAGTGGCTAATATGTAGTCTATTCTGGAGAAAATTCAATGTTCTCCTGAAAAGAATGTGTATTATTTTGCTGTTGTGTAAAATACCCTACATATCTAGTAAGTCTATTTATTTGAAAGTTCTGTTCAATTCTGATATTTCTTTTTAATTTTTTTTCCAGTTGATGTGTCTCTTAGTGATCTTGGGGTACTAAGGTTCCCCCTATAACTGTGTTGATGTTTACCTTACTTTTATGTCCAGAAGTAGTTGTCTTATGAAGTTGGCTGTGCTGCTGTTTGGTGCATGTACATTAATAACTGTTCTCTTTCCCTGCTAGACTGTTTCCTTATCAAAAATGTAATGACTTTGTTTGTGTACAATTTTGGTTAAAGTTCACTGTAAGGATGGCTACAGTTGCTATTTAGGTTCTCATTGCATGGAATATTGTTGTCAATCCTTTAAATTTTACTGAGTTTCTTTGGGGTGAAATATGTTCCATATATACAGAACACTGTTGAGTTTTGTTTCTCGAGTCATTCTGCCAGTCTGTATCTTTTCACTGAAGAATTAAGACTATTCACTCTGAGAGCTCTTACTGATAAGTATTGATCTGTTCTTGTCACTGCCTTATTTTCCTTTTGCTGATTCCTTATCTTTCCATGTGATTTAACTGCTCATTCTAACTGGTGTATTCATTCTATCAGATCTTTTATTATTGTCAGCTTCATTATTTTTTCCGAAGTTATCCTTGAAAAAATTTAGGAGTGTTGGTTAGGAGCTCTTTATCATGAAAATATCTTATTTCTCCACCAATCTTGAAAGATTTTTGCAGTATATCCTAGTTTGAGTGGGAAATTTTTTTTGGGGGGGGGCGTTGAAGAACTTCATTCAAAGCTCTCTTGGCCTTTAAGGTTTGTGTTGAGAAATCTGCCATAATTTTAATGTTTTTAAATAAGCAATTTATTGTTTTTCTCTAACAACTTTTAAGATTCTGTTCTTGTGTTGGACTTCTGTAATTTTAACTGTGGTGTTCTGTGGAGGGGTGTTTTTTTGATTGTGGCAATCTGGGGTTCTATCTGCTTCATTTATCTGTGATAAATTCTTTCTCCTTATTTGAAAAAGTTTTCTGCTATTATTTCAATACACAGATTTTTATGCTTTTTGTGCTGCCTTCTGGTTTTTCACTAATTCCAATTAATCTCAGTCTTTGTGTCATCAAGAACCTGTTGCATCCATTTTTCATGTCCTTTTGTTGTTTCTAAGGTATCCCTTACTAATTGGTTAGAAGCTTTGACTTCTAGTTCTGTCACTCTGTCCTCATTTTGATCACATCTGCTGCTGTATGTACATTTGACAGAAATTTTAATCTCCTGAATTTCTATTTAGAACCTTTTTCTAGACTCTACTTACTTTCTGTGCTGGTCATTAATGTCTTTGCATCATTTTATATAGCTCTTGTACCATTTTATTATGCTTTCTGTAGATTCAATGATTATTTTATTTGACATAGTATCTTTTTACTTACATTTTCTATGACAGTGTAAAATCCCTCAATGATTTGCCACCCCTGACATAATTTTGAGTAATTTAGTTATGTTACTTTTGGTTCTCTCCAATTGATGCACCATAGATCAGCTATACAGAAATTTGGAGTTTTGGGAGGTATTTCGTTGGCTTGTCCTGCTTCTGTTTTTATCTGTTTGTTTGGATGGGTGTGTGTGTGTGCGTGTGTGTGTTGAGGCTTGCATACTAATGGAAAGCTCTGTTTTCAGTATGGAGATCTCTTTAATTACTGTCTACTTTCAGTTGTGTCCTCTAAGCATGGCTAACTGTGGTCTTTTCCTGTCCCAGGTTCTAACTACCCTCATTTATTTGAGATAGGTAGTTTGCTGCATATTTGGCCTAGCACCCAATTTTCCAGGAATGACCCACAGTATTGTTAATGACCCCAAGGCAATCTAATTATTGGCAACCCAACACAACTAATTAATAGCACAGCAACATCATTTTGGTTTATAGTAATAAAATCAGCATCAATTATAGCATCAAATATAAATTAAATAGTAACAGACTCTACAGACCAATAATGGACCATCCTTAACCATGGTAAAGAGATCTATAATTGATTTATATTGACCTACTACCGACATCAACAGTAAAAATCTAATAAATGAAACTTGATCTCTATTAACAGTGGACCAGTGTTAAACAATAATAACATAAATTTAACTAGCTACTTAGAGATTCATAAAGCTTAGCACAGAGGATGAGAAATTTTAAAAAAGCAAAACTGGGGCCAGGGATTTAGCTCAGTGGTTATGGCACCTCCCTTGCAAGTGCAAGGGCCCAGGTTCCATCTCTGGTAACTACACACAACAGTGCTGGGCATGGTGGCTCAAGCCTGTAATCCCAGCACTCAGGAGACAGGCAGGAGGATTGCTATGAGTTTGGGGCTGGTCTGGACTACACAGTGAGCTCAAGGCCAGCCTGAACTAAAAAGCGAGACCCTGTCTCAAAAAAAGGAAAAAAAAAAAAAAAAAAAAAGCAAAACTGGAGAACTGTTCAATATATGAGAAAAAGGAGAGAACAGAGGGATAGGGTCCTATTGAGGAATAAAAGGAAAGTTAATATTGCTAGAAAATTGTTAAAAGAAAGAATATATAAGAGAAAGAGGAAAGGAGATAAACAGAACAAAATCAACAAACAAAAGATAGATGAGAAGAAAACACTTCAAGAGGAAAAGAGAAAAGGAGAAAACAAACTAAAAGAGGAGGGTAAACTCTTTAAGAAAATCAATAAAGGAAAGCTAAAAATAATAGAAAATAGAAAAACTGTTAATAAAGATTGAGTCAAACAGAAAATCCCCGTTTCACTGAATGAGGGGTTGCTTTCCAAGATTTGCAGTGTTGGGATCCATCCAGTCACTATATCTATGCCCAAATTTAAGGCCTGTCAATTTTTGAAGTGTCCTCCTTGTATTAGAGCCCCTTTATTAGTTACCTTGAGACTGTTACTACCACATAAGCCAAAATATATCCTCGCTCCCACTGGTAGATAGAGAAAATGATAAGGCCTCTGCTCTCTGTTAGATGTAGGCTCTATGATGGAGATTCATGTGGGCTGCTAGAGTTAATGTCCATAGTCTTGAGGTCTGGTTGGTTCTTTCTCTCACTGGACTTTTTATTTATCCATGATCAATCCAGTTGGTTAGTCTGCCTCTGCTTCCCTGTGCTGTAGAACAAGCTTGGTGTTGTTGGGTGGTCATACCCTTGTGTCAGGAGTGCCACATTTCCAGTCTGGGCTTGCTTGCTCTTATGGTGGAAGAGCACTGCCCATGTGGTAACGGTTCTCTTGCTCCTATGGAGGTGGGGCACCGCTCTTGTGCCACAGGGCTGCTCAAACACATTGTGAAGTGGTCTGTTATGTACCTGTAGATAACTGATCCCCTTGGTTTCCCAAGAATGGAAAGCAAATATATTTCTCCTTTATAAAACCTATAGTCTCAAGTTGTACGCTCAACCCGCATGCATGTGTCTCTTTCATTAATTCTGCTACAGCAATGGCGTCAGTTTTCTACCTCACCAAGAGAAAGAAATTTCTGGTTAGTGTAAAGTATTTGTTAACAGATAGACAGGATGGTGATTCTCTTATTCCAACCACTCTAGTTTCCATAGTAACTTAATTTTCTGTAAACTTTCCATAGATTTACTTAATTCTCTCTAGAAAATAAAAATAGCACAGAGATTCTTAAGTACTTCAGGCAAACTTAATAAATCCAAGGATCTATGTTGTCTGATCTCAGAGCAGTATCTTTCTCAGCAGCTACAGATAATAAAAAGTAGCTCTTTTCTTTACTTGTCTTTCAAAATACAATAATAGAAATCTATTCATACTGCACAATAACACTTCCACAATCCTCTTTCCCACTCTCCAATTCCTTTGTCCCTCACAGCTGCTTCAGAACCTTTCACACATGAATGCTTTCCTCAAGCCCCAGAATCCATCTCTTCTTTTTTTCTCCACTCTATTTTCTTTCTCCTTCCAAAAACTTGAATTAGCCTCTCCATCAGCAAGGAATAGTTTTTCACTCTTTAAGAAGGTGGAGAGAAAATAAAGAGGTATTTTGAGCAAGCAAAATGTGTTCTTTTTAGCAGGTGGAATGCTGCTGGAAAGAGATGGGAAGGAAGGTTATTATCATCAATTTACCCTCAGACTTTGTCTCTCAATAAACTGTCAAGCATCTATTTGAATTTAATTGCCCAGCAAATATTGACAAAAAACAAGAAATAAATGAAAATAAGTGCTGTTTTTAAAAAAGTGGGTGTACTTGGGCTTTACTGTAAAAACCAGGTTCCAGGTTTAAATCTGGTATCAGGAAAGATTCTCATTTTGCATCATCAAAGAAACATTTTAAAAACTTATTTCTGGCAAAAAATATGTGAGGGTATAAAATACCTGCTTTAAGTTCGATTGTCTTCATGAACTCAAATTACCCATTTTTCTTGTATTTTTAGTCATGTCTGGCTCTCATTTTTCCTATGCTAACAAAAAGAGTCAAAATGTATAAAGGCAATTGGTAAGTTCCTAGAGACAATTTTAGCATTTTAGCATTTAATGTTTAATTAAATTTTAATTTAATTTAATTAAATGTTTAAATTTTAGCATTTAATATTAACCATTATTTTACACATTAATATACCTCTTAGTAAACATTTGCTTTTCCTTAGCATTGGTTTGCTTTCATTCTCTTTACTTCTCCAGTTTTCCAGTGGTATATAATTCGGAGGCAGGTAAAAAATTTACAAGGCATCTAAATGGATGCACGTTGAGGTCACACTCCTAAGTGAAATAAATAGGACACAGATGTGTAATAACCATATTGTTTCTCTAGTGTGGGAAACTAAAGGTGTAAATGAGGCTCAGAATATATGCTAGGTATTGTGAAGTAGGAAGAAAACGTTCTTTGTTGAATTTCAACAAAGGATTCATTCCATCAATTTGTCTAACTTTAAGAAGTAACAAGCAGGGCTGGGGAAGGTGGTTTGTGCCTGTTATCCAAGCACTTGGGAGGCAGAGGCAGGAGGATTGCTGAGTTCAAGGACAGCCTGGGCTACATAGTGAGTTCAAATCCAACCTGAACTACAGAATGAGATTCTATCTCAAAAAAGGAAAATGGCAAGCAAGCCTGTGTTGATGTGGACTTGCAAGTTGGGACAAAGCCCTGACACAAATAGTTTTGAAATTATCTTAATCCTGCTGTTACTCAGGAAGTAGGCAATAAAAAATGAGTCACTGGTAGTAGGTAAACTGAAGAGCTTATGTAGAGCTTATGTAGTCACAATGAAAAATGATTCAGAATCAGGAAACAGAAAAAGAAGGAAATGTATTTGGTGTGAAGGGAAAATCCTTTAATGTTCCACTTTGTCTTTGAAAAATCAGCCTTAAAAAGAAGAAACTGAAAAGAGAAGAAACTGAGATTGCTGATATGATGCCACAGTCCATCCCACGTAAAGTTACATGGTATACCCAGGATAGTATTTAGTCAACAAGTTAGGAAATGCACATACTGTGCCAAGTACAACTGGGATAAAGGAAAAACAAAATCAAGGGAACTGGATCTTCACTAATCAACTAAATAGGTTACTTTGGCCATATTGCACCTGAGCAAATGTATCCTAGTGGGGGAAATCCAGTTCCTATGCCGCATGAGTCCATCATAAGAGTTTGGAACTTTGGTAATGAGATAGACTCAATATGAAACCGACAATGAATCAAATTAGGGTGTGGAGGTTGGGTTGATTTTAGGCTACCTGGACAGGCTGATGCTTGGGTAGAAGAGAGGCCCACCAGCCAAGGTGAATCTTTTGGGTAGACTACATCTTTCTTCCTTTGCATGTTATTTCTCCAATAAAATTCCCTCAAATGCCTCGATTCCATCTATTCATTCAACAAATGTTTACTGAGTATTGTGTGCCAAGCACACAATGGACACATCATGGAACAAAACCAAAATTCTCTTTTCTCACAGAACTCATGTTTTTACACGCTGTGGGGTTACCATAAATAATCCCAGGAGTGCTATTCTTAAAAAGGCTTGTTTATAATGTCAGCCTTTTGCAGGCATTTGGGAACCAGAGTTTTAGTAAGAATATGCCCAAGACTGATAAAAGTAGTTCTCAGTTCCTAAATGTTTGTGCAAACAATGTAGCATCTATGAAAAACTTCCTTTCCTTCTAGGGGTTTGGAATTTTCATACATGGTGGGAAGACCATGCATATGTGACTAGCTCCAAGGAAAAACTACTGGCATTGAGTCTCAAATGAGCTTTCTTGCCAGGCTGGGGATTTAGCTCAGTGGTACCATGCCTACTTTCAAATGAGCTTCCTTGGTGGACAACATCTCACACATGTTGTCATAACTCATTGGTGGTGGAACAAAGTACAATTTTTTTTATTCCAGTAGGAAGAGACCCTCAGAAGCCTGTGTCTAATTTCCTCCAGGATTCATTCCCTGTTCCTTTTCCCTTTGCTGATCTTGCTTCTCCCCTTCAAGTCATCACTATGGTTATGACTACAGAATGAATGCTTTAAACTCTTTCAGTGAATCATTGACCTTGGGGTAAACTTGGGAGACTCATCACACAAAGAGTAGGGAGCTTCAGACAAAATGAAACTTATAATTGAGTAAATTATCTAATGTAACAGAAAGTAGTTGGCATCAAGGAAAAAACAAAATGTGCAGTAGGGAAGGAAAGACTGGGATACCGGGATGAGCACATGCTAGTGTGCTGTATCACACAAGTTTGTCCACATAGGTCATGTCATCTGACTAATGACACCAGGTCATTAGTCAAGGTGATGTACGAGATACCTTTCCTAAGCAGATGGTACAGCTCATGAAAGTTCTCAAAGTTAGGAGGCTACCTGTGAGTTGAAGAATGATAAGGAGACCGGTATATGTGGAGCAGTGGAAGCCAGGGTAGACAGACAGGAAATGAGGTCAGACAGATAAGGCCAAAGAGGGCTGTTACCTATCCTTCAGGAACATGAAGGTTATTGGGGGATAAGAAGTAAAAGAAGAGTAGGATAATTAAAATAATGTCAAGGTTGAGGTGAATATACAAAAGACATGCACTGCTTACCTTCATAATCATTAAATTGGTTGTATATTGTATCAGTCTAAGAGAAAAATCTCTAGTCACAGTACAGTAATACCTCAGTTGTCACACTCAGTTCACGTTTGAACACCGAAAAGTTCAAGAACTGAACATATTTTTCCATATGAAATAATGAAAAACCAAATAATTGGTTCTGAAGCCCCTAGATTACACAAGCACTAAATGTCTGGGGAAAAAATCGTGCTTAGACTGAAGCGTCACCTCTTTGTGTCCATGACGAGATGCAACACATGGCATTCTTACTCCAAGCAAGTTTTTTTCAAGCTGAATTTTCAGCTGGATTATTGACCAAAATTACTAAACATATTTCTTTGCGAAATTTTCTGTCTGAAAAATGGAAAATTGGAGCTTGGAGCCATTCAACAACTGAGGTATCACCATACTTTAATCTTAAACCTGGAACTATGTCAAAAGCAGCTTAATAACTGAGTTGCAGAATCACTCTTTCCTTTTTTTCACATGAACAGCAAATAGCAAATACACATTCCTGAACAATCTGTATCCATTCTGGTCTCTGAAGTTATATAGCTTTAATGATAAGTGATATTTCTACAGAGATGCACGGGTAAATTCCATGGCACCTATGAAAGAAAGAAAACTATTCAGGATTATTTATGGCAGTCCTAATGGGTTATAATGGCAATTAGATGATGGATGCAATGGGGACACAGTGGTGTGGAATACTCACTCCTCAGGGCCTGCTAGACTTTTCATCCAGTAGATACGTTTCCATACTTCCTGGAAGTCTACAATCCTGAGGATACACAGCCATGCCCAATATACTGCTTCATGCCATCTCTGTTAGCAAATATCCTGATAGACTATAAAACCTACCACAAACTATTTCTTTTTCTTTATCTGCAGCCTTCAAATTTTACTTTGTAATTCCTCCCCTCAAGAGGTAGAGTTTAGCTATCACCTCTTGAAACTGGATCAACCATATTAATTGCTTTGTTCAACAAAATGCAGTCTCATGAGGCCTTTTATTTATTCCTTTTCGTGAAATTCAGTCACTCCTGCTCTATCCTCACAACCAACAGCTGACCAACTGAAAGACATACGGGTGAGGCCATCCTGGACTAACTAGTCATTCTCAGCTGACCTTTCAGGAAACTGCAGGTACAGTGAAGACCAGCCACGCCTAACCCAGATGAGCAGAATCATAAGATCACCACCTGCAGACTTGTAAGTAGTAATAATGAACAACACATAGGCAAGGAAGTTCTGAGGTAGTTTGTTGTCTAGCAATAGAGAAAAAATGCACATGCCAAGGCTTGAATCCCTCAAAGCAATTCTTCAGATTAACTCAGGAATACCAAAGTTAGAACTGTAGATTCTCTCACAGTATCCTTTGGGACAAAGGTAGATCTGACTACCACTTCAAAGCCAAAGTACTCTGAGGAACACCAGAGTAAGATGGGATTCTTACCTTCAGAACAGACACTAGGTTTTGGCTCAAGAGTCAAATAGTTGTCACACTGCTTCATTCTCTTTCTCCAGCTCAGCAGAAGAAGAGCAATTGAAATGTTAGGAATATTTTCTGCTCAAGTACAACAAAGGGAAGATTCTCACATGGCTCGGGGAGGCTGAGCCTTTCGCAAAGTAGGGAACAGCAGGAAGGGCACAGATGCTGAGATAGCTACCAGGTGAAATGTAGGCAGGCTGCCCAGTCAGGAATCTGCCACCATTTCAATATTGCTGGTTCATTTTATAGAGGTGAGATAATATTTTCATCTCTCAAAAAAGGTAGAATTTCCCACTCTTACTGCTTGTTTATTTATTTCTGTTTTTTGTTTGTTTGTTTGTTTTTTTGAGACAAGGCCTCGCTTTGTAGTTCAGGCTGGCCCTGAGCTCACTATGTAGCCCAGGCCAGCCTTGAATTCACAGCAATCCTCCTGCCTCTGCCTCCTGACTGCTAGGATTACAGGTGTAAGTCACCACTCCTGGCCCTGTGGTATGTAGTACTGATTGCTGGTGGGCGTGAGTCACCACACCCGGCATTATTGTATGTGGTTACCGGGGATCTAATTTAGATCCCTGTGCTTGCAAGGCAGGTGCTGGAACCACTGAGCTAAATCAGCCCATTTTATTGCCTATTTCTTAGGCAGCCAGGTATAAAGTTAATTTATAAGCTGAATGTGCCTACGACCACCAATCTGAGCACATTTTTTTCTTTCTCCTCATTCCTCTACCATTTTCTCCTTTACTGCTCTACTAGTATTCCTTTAACTCATTGTGCTCTAAAAAGAAAACAAGATATTTCTAGAGCTTTTGAAAGTTATACCAAGAAGTCTCACAACATAGTTAAGAACAGAAGGAGGCAGGCACAACTGCACAGTGAGAATGGAGATGTTAAAATAACATACAAACTGAAATCTAAGAAATACATATATTCATCAGTTGACTGAGTCCCAATTAGGGTGAGAAGAAAACAAAACACATTACTTGCTCACTGGAGCTTGAAGCCTTGGGTCTGCCCTCAAGCTCTAAGCTGTGGTAGTGCTCAGCACCCAAGACACCACATACTGTGGCCAAAGAAGTTTGCAAGTTCTGTGGAGACTCAGAAAGGAGAGCAACGCTTACAAATATGTTAACACGGAAGGAAAACCAATGTGAACTTAGAACGTGACATTCCATTTCAATATTTTCAGTCCAGGGTCTGTGAGTTCAGCTCATCCACTTTGAGTCTACAAGAAATTATTTGAAATTTTATTTCTGATACCTCTGCCAAACTACTCCACCACTATTCTGCTTATCCTTTAGATCTTGGCACAGGGTATTTTAGATTTTCTGCTGGGATCAGGAAATGGAATCTTCTAGAAAGAAATAATTTCTAGGTATATTAAAAGTAGTTTGCTCATATCTCTTCACAGTCACCATTCCTTGCCAGACTTCCTAGGGGAATCTGTGAAACATTTCTATCTATTTCCTTAGATGAGTGCATGAAAATTAAAAGTTGTGTTTTATCTCTCCAAATTCTAAGATCTGCAGAAGACAGAAATCATTCCTTTTCATCCCATGATTAGAGTACTGATAAAATATATGGGTTAACTCAGAGGCAAGAAAGCATACAGAGGATTAAATACAGCAATCACCTTCAAAATGTTACAAAGTAAAGCCGAAAGGTCTGATTTTGACAGTCTGTATTACGTTATTAATTGAGCAAGAGGAAAAATTCACCCCTCCAAACAAAACTGTATTTTTTTTTCAATTTCAAAAGAAGAATGAACTCGAAGTAAGTACATTATTTTAATAAGGTTAAATGAAGGCACGAATAAGAATAGTTATCCAGGCTCAAAATTGTGAAAAATCCTTGATTAATATAGCTTAATTAAATTTAATTGATACAAAAAGCCATCTAAACCACAGCAAAGATATACTATGAGATTAGAAAAATATTTATTATTTAAAGAAATGACACCCAGGGTTGGGGATTTAGCTCAGTGGTTCTGTTGCCTGCCATGCAAATGCAAGGGCTTGGGTTTGATCACCGGTAACCACATACAATACTGGGCTTGGAGACTCCTGCCCAGCAGCAATCAGTACCAGTACCACACACCACAGTGCCAGGGATGGTGGCTCACACCTGTAATCCCAGCATTTAGGAGGCAGAGGCAAGAGGATTGCTGTGCTGTGAGTTG
>PVIR01042976.1:0-11984 GCA_004026965.1 Petromus typicus | reverse complement strand
TGCTCTCCTGATTCTAGGCATAAATATATATTCTTGATTAAGTAATTTCAAAATATTGAGTCCCTCAGGCTGCTGCAGTTTAGGATTGAATTCAACATCTTGTGTATGCAGCAAGCACTTACCACTGAACTACAATGTGGCAGCCCTGCAGTGTAGTATTGTCATAACTTGTTCTCAGGCAAAAGACTAACTAGCACAAGATAAATCCATACAAAGGGACATGAGCTATTCATAATGATACTTTAGGATGTATTTATTGACATAAAAAAGATTTTTATATCATGTGGATAATGCCAAAATAGGTGATAGCACAATATGTGCACTGATCCTATATTTGGGGAGGAGTAAGTATAGGTGTTAAGAATACAGGCTTTTGGAGCCAGGGATTTAGCTCAGTTCTGGGGCCTGTCTTGCAAGCACAAGGACCTGGGTTTGATCCCTGGTAACCATATACAATACTGGGCATGGAGACTCACACCCAACAGCAATCAGTACCATTTGTCACAGTGCTGGACATGGTGACTCACACCTATAATCCCAGCACTCGGGAGGCAGAGGCAGGAGGATTGTTGTGATGTGAGTTTGAGGCTGAGCTCAGGGCCAGCCTGAACTACAAAGCGAGACTCTGTCTCAAAAAAAAAAAAAAAAGAAAAGAAAAAGAAAATATGGGCTTTAGCATGACTTGGGTTTGAATCCCAGCCAAAGTACCTAAGTTAACCTGATTGAGACTCAGTCTTACCACCTGTGCAGTGTAGAAATCATAGCACCTATTTCATAGGGATCTTTAGGGAGGGTGACGATGTGGGTAAAACTCTTAGCATAATATCTGACACAAAAATAGCACTTCACAAACGGTGTCTACTAATGTTATGTGTGCTCGGGAAAAATGAAAGAGATGTTTGCCTAAAATGTTTCTTTACATTTATCCAGTGCACTCCTCATGCCTAGCCCTGCACCAAGAGCTGTGGTCTGCAGAAGCTCAAGACCTTGCCCTCAAGGATCTTACACTCTGAGTGGCTGAGATTTGATGGTTACTATGAATGAAAAGAAGGAAGCTAGTTTTTATGGCGTTCAGAAAGAATATACAAAACATGTGATGGACTATATAGCATTTGGGGTCTGATGCGATTGCGAGTACTAGCTGGTAGAAACTTTCTGTCCTATTTCCTGGGATCCGGACAGGTCCTATCACACTGTATGTGATGGTTGGTGGTGAAGGTTTCATGCTCATTCTCCATTTCTCTAGCATCCACCGATTATTGATTTTGGAAAGATTATCATCTACACAAATAACCTGAAAATCATCCGAACCCCAATGGACAAGAGGGACTTCATGAGGAAGATTCTCCAGAAGGAAGGAGAGCTTGAAGAAGAGTGTCTGATGAGCAAGGAGGAAAACTGTAGAGACAGAGGCCAGCACAACGGTACTTTGGAGGAGGTGGAAGGTACATTCACCCACAATCAGTACACACAGGTGCGTCTGGGCACCAGGCTGTCCCACTCGGGAGGGTGGGCCCCTAAAACAGTGGTCTCCAAATTGTTTCAGTTGGAGAACCACTAAGTACAAACTTTTGAATAAGATACTTAAAAATGTCTAAGTGCTAAAGGTGTAAAGGAATTTTAAAGTTTATTGTATTTTACTGGTATGTCATGAGTAATAGTTGTTCAAGGACATATTTCAAATATTCATAACTGTATTTTTTGGTTGAATGTTTTCTTGTTTTCACTGCCCAGTGTGGCTTATGAACAGCTAATGCTAGAGATTGAGAAAAGTCAGTTCTGTCTTGTCCTCACGGAGTCACTTGTGCTTCGATTATTGGGATTATCTTCAGCCCCCACCTTCCTTGAAGACTTGCTGGAGCCACATGGCCATTTTGCAGGTTATTTAGGCAAAAATAAGCAATATCATTTGCAAGTGCATGTGTCTAGGTGTAAGTACAGTGTGGTGTGTTGCAATATACTAAAAGTGAACAGAAGTGTCTGGATTTGCACTCCGGGGTCTGCTTGGCTGAGCAAACCTGTTAGTGTTCACTGATTTATTAAAAAATAGGTATAAAAACTTAAAAAGAAAAACATTAGTAGAGCTTAAGTTTTTGCCTATTTTTAGGTAAAGTAAATATAAAAACTGCAAAGTTTTCTCCCTATACACATGCCACCTTGGAAACTATCACTTAAGCATGTTTAGACAACAGACAAGGGAAAAAGAAGGCTGGTATTCACTTATTCATAGTGAGAGCAGGGGGTGGAGAGGCCATTTTGATGAATTTAAACTAAGAGAGTAAAGGGCTGGATCATAGGAGAAATGAATTTGCTTTCTCTTAGATTCAGTCTGCTGGGATTTGGAGCATTCAGTGGGATTTAGGCTTGTCATTTGTGGCTCACTATGGAAAATCTGGCAAAGGGCTTTTCAGAACCTGCATGATCCCCCACTTTGGGAAGGTCATGAGCTGGCCTTGGATAGAAGACATTTGGCCAAGATAGCAAAGACTCTGTGAGCGCATTTGTCTTACTTTGCAAATCTATCTACCCCTCCAGATTCCACTTTCTACTCTTCTCTTTGCATCTTAACCTCCCTGTACCCCACCATGAGCCACCTGGGCTTCAGCCTAAAGATTAGACACCTAAGTTTTCTTCATATCTGTTCATATTTCTTCCCAACTTGATATTACCCCCAATAAAATGGTTTTGACATGAAAGTCTGATTCCGTCACCCCTTTATTATACTTCTCACCCCTTAAAACTTTTAATGTCCTCTTATTTCTTGGACATTTCTTCTGTCACTGGACAAGACACCAGGTTCACATGACAAAACACCTGATACATACAATGTAAAGAAGGAAAGGCTTATTTATATTTATAAAAGATGTAATCCATGGTCATTAGGCAACAGGGCAGGAATATCATGACAGATCAAAACTGTGTAGGTCATGGAAACAAAGCAGGGAAACAGTGCTGGAGAGGAAGGGCCAAGGACCTAGACTCGAGTGTACAAGGTCACACTCTACATCCCCTAGACACACCCAGTGTGCTTTACTAATCTCCTAGGCCACTCCCAAGACAATCACATTGACCGGTAAATTTAACCGCCATGGGCTAAAACCAGAAGTCCTTATTTGTTCTAGAAATCTCCACGGTCTCTCCAGAGGGCTTATCACTTGCAATCTCTCCTCCTGTTGTCTGCCACAGTAACACTGTTGTTCTTTCAATTCCTTGTGATTTTTGCCTTTCCCTCTGAAAGGCAAATCCCCTCTATATGGAAGTTTCCCTAGGTTCTCTTGCCTTCTGCACCGGATGCCAAGTGGGTGTCTCACCTCAGGAGAGTCTTCTTTAGCTTCTATGAGGATAAAACCTTCCAGGCTAGACCAGTCAGGGACTCTGCCCCTCTCCTCACAGTGCCTATCTTTCATTTGTGTGGTCATTTGGTTAATGATTGATCTTACCTGCTACAATCTGGTCTCTGTCGAGGCAGGGGCCATGTTTATATTGGATGTCACACTGTAGTTCTAATGCCAAGAAAAACAGAGCTCAGCCCATAATAGATGCTTAATAAATATTAGTTAAATATTTGTGGGAAAAATATTAGTATCTGAGATCAAAGTGCAAGCTGGTAGGAAGTACTCTGCTGTTATTTTTGATTGTCTTCTATGCAGAATTATTTGGAATCCAGCAGGACAGCTGGCAGATGACTGAACACTGTTATTATTATTATTTTCCTCCTTAAAATTCTTTAATGACATCATTACTCCCCCCACATTGTAACCCATGAGAGCACACATTTTTAGAAGATGGCCGGAAGTGGTAAAATGCAGGTCATTCTGCAGACCTGAATGAAAAAGCAACAGCAGGCCTGATAGGACACTTACCTTTAAATTCAATTTGGAGGGATCTGTAGTTTTTAGCTGTAGTGCTGTAAACTAGGACAGAGTTGTGCAGCAGAAGGTTGCCATAAAGGATTATGCTTTGCTTGTTTGTCCTTTAAACTCTGTTTTAAATTGGTATTTGTCGAATCTTTTATGCAATAAATGCCGAGACAAGTTTCATTCCAAAAGAGAGGGTCAAAGAACATCAAGGGGCCCCCTGTGACAGAGAGACTCTTTGTTCTGTTCTACGGAACCCAGAGGTGGCTAGAGGCTGATGAAAGAGCAGAGCAAGCTGAAAGCCAGGCCACGCTTGAACCTCTACATCGGCTGTGAAAGAAAAGCAGAGGAATAATTGAATTGGGCCACAGTGACCACACAAGGGGGAAAATGTCTGGGTGTATGCTCCGCGGCCCTGAGGCTATGAATCACTTGGCTTTCGTCATGCTTTATGTGATCTTATCTTTCAGATAATAATAATGATAATAATAACAACCACAGCAGCTGCTGTGAACTGAAGATTCAGGATAACTAAGTGCCATGCCCAGTGCCTTCCATGCAATACAATAGCCCATTTTATTCTCCCTGGGAAGCGGGTATTACTATAGTCTCAGTCTGTGGCTCAGAGAGGCTCAGAGAGGTGTGGTGACTCGCTAGAGGTGATATCTTGGTTTGTTTGCCAAATGCAAACAACTACAGCTCTGCCATCTCCAGAGTGGCTACATAAGCTTTGGATCCTGTGATGAGTGCTAGCGCCCCTCTCTGTGGTCATGGGAAGCCAAAGGTTTGCCTGTGGCTACATTCTTTATATTCCCACTAAATGTTCTTTGAGGAAAATTTTAGGAAAAACTGAGAAAGGAAGAAAGAGGCTTATATTTTTTTATCCCTTGTACAGAAGGAGGCTCTTTGGATCAATTAATGAAATGATTAAAAAAGGCAGGTTGAGGGCCAGGGAGTTAGCTCAGTGGTTCTGGCGCCTGTCTTTCAAGCTCAAGGACCCAGGTTTGATCCCCGGTAACCACATACCATACTGGACGTGGAGACTCATGCCCAGCAGCAACCAGTACCACATACCACAGTGCCGGGCGTGGTGGCTCACGCCTGTAATCCCAGCACTCGGGAGGCAGAGGCAGGAGGATTGCTGTGATGTGAGGTGGAGGCTGAGCTCAGGGCCAGCCTGAACCACAAAAGCGAGACCCTATCTCAAAAAAAAAAAAAAAAAAAAGGCAGGTTGAGAGTGACTTGCAAAAGAGTGGTACCCCAGGACAAAAAAGAAAATTCCAGTGAAATCCGTAATAATATACCCTAGCACAATTTGACATTAGATGAAAATTTGTTTTTGTTCCCTATAATAAAGCTCACCAGGTCAGTTCACAGTACCTGACTGGGAAGTTTATACAAATGAATTTTTGGTTTACATGGACAGCATTACAGTAGTGTTTATTGTACTTTCTTTGACAATGTTGATTTATATCATTAGCGTATTACTGGAATCAAACAGTAAACGTAAACCATTCCAGATTTGACAGAAAAATGGATCATATCAATTTGTTTTAAGAGTATTTTGACAAATATATTTATTTTGAATACTTTAAGGAAAGAAAAACATATCTTCATTGTTAATGTTAATATATTAAGTCTGGCAACAATCAATAAAATGTTAAGCAAAGATATGACTTCCTTGCCAACTGAGCAATCACGTCCATTCACTAAGTCTAGTGTAAATTAAATGTAATACCTACTTAAGGATTTTGTAGCACTATGGAGCCATTTTTGAAATTTATGCCTACTTTGTCAGACACTGTTCTTTACTCTTAGGTTATAAAACAAGAGTGTGCTAGCTAGGTGGAGCTATCCAACAGAACCCACTGTCATGCCCCTAACATCGAAGGATAAAATGGTTCCCTGCACTCCACTGTGAATGGCAAATATTGTGACAGGTCCTGCTCAGGAAGCAGTGGTGAAAAGATCCTAGTCAAGGAGCACTGTCTAGCCTGTGGCATGCTGGGAGCAGTGCCTGGCCCTGAGTGGAGAGGCGTGGCTTCTGGAGGCAGAGATGCTCATTTAACATCTGGGAATAGGAGGAGTTGGCTGGGCTGGAGGTAGGGAGGGGTTTCTGGAGACCACGAACAGGGAGGCCCAAAGCGCTTGATGAAGGAGGTGATGAAAAATTAAATCAGTTGAGGTTGGGCTTTTCCCTAAGGTTTTATCTAGAGGACAGTGTTCATTGAAAGCTTTCCTGAGTATTTTCCATGAATGTAGACCACTTAGTAAGACTGGCATCTGAGGGCAGAAGATCTCACAACAGGAGGATTCCACCATGTTTTCATGGCCAGAGGAGGAAGGAATCTGGGCTAGGACTGTGGGTGAAGGATCGAGAAGAGAGGATGGACTTGAGCCGATGTTCAGAAGATGAAATGAATGGGGCTTGGAACTGCACACACCTGGTACTGATCTGGTGTTGCACTTATTTCTTGGGAGATGCACAGCTGTATAAGGAGTATGAAATTGCCAATTTCCTTGAAATGTCTCCAAGGAAAGAAAATAACAGGGAAGGATCATTTTCTAGAGAGTGAGAATTAAAGCCTAGAGACTTTTTGGCAATGTTTAACATGGAACTAAATTTTATAGGGGACAGGTGATTAGCCAGAGGACACCATATTTACATATATGTTCTCCGATTTAATATTCAAGCTACTTGGAAGTGTAAGTATCACTGTTTCTATTTCACAGATAGAGATGTAGATTAGGACAGGTTAGGAGACTGTCCAAGATGTGCAGCCTCTTCAGACAATAGTCTCAGGCCTAGGTCATTGGCTCCAGAGCACAGAGCTCTTGATCCCTGGGCTTTATACCAGTTCTCAAAGAGAAGAAAATACTTCACATTTCAGAGCTAGGTTTTGAAGGCTAATACATTCATTCATTCATTCATTCATTATCTACTTAGTCTTTGAGTCACACAATCTTTCTACATGACAACTATGAGGAGGGGCCATGCACAGAGTCATTAGGAGAGTGAATGCCGATGCTCAGTCTCCAGAGGTCATAATCCATCGCCTCCTCTTCCACCTGTGTGGGTAGCATCAGTGATTAGCTCCTCAGTACCTCACTGACCTATGTGGAACACAGGGGTGGTAGTACTCATACCATCTCAAGGGTGGCTGTGAGGACCAGATAGATGGGTACTTGGAAGTTCTTTGAACAATCTGGCATCTGCCAGGGATGCTACATGAGTTCATTATTAGTAGTTTGCAGTGAGTAAGACAGAATGTTGTCCTAAGGGAACTTATAGAAATAACATGTCAAATGGTAACAAGGGCAATGAAGAACATGAAGTCTCAGGATGCCAGATGTGCCGGCCATGGATGCCATCTTGGCAATGTTTATCAGAGAAATCTTGGATAAAATAACTGTGATCACTTGGTGTCCCAGCCAGTTCCTATGTTGGCATATGAGGGAAACATTTCCTCTAACTTCATCCTGCACTTTGCCACAACCCAGTGCTGTACTGACTTATGTAGGAACAATGAATCCAAACTGTTCTGATGTAACCCTGATCTGTCTTTTGCAGGATGGGGAACTTCCCGAGGACAATTGTGTCCACTGCCGAGGGTCCGGCAGTGCCACCTGCTCTCTGTGCCACGGAAGCAAGTTCTCGATGCTGGCCAACAGATTCAAGGAGTCCTACCGGGCCCTGAGGTGCCCTGCCTGCAATGAGAATGGCCTGCAGCCTTGTCAGATTTGCAATCCATAGCCGTGGCTTCTGCGTGTCCATTTCTGCTGAACCCTTCCTAATGTTATACCTAATAAACTGCTCCGTCCTCCTCCCGCTCCCTCTCTCAGCAAGAAAGCCAATGCAGCTGCAATCACTTTCACCTCCAGCAAAACTCAATTATTTGATGACATTTCACTAGGCTAGTAACGCCTCCATGTGGGTCTAAGTAGCAGGGGCATTTCTGAATTAGTCTCTTTGAGACTGGTTCAAAATGATCTTTCTGGGAACATGTGCATGTATCTCATTTGACATAGCTCAGCTTTCTCCTTGCACCAGTGAACAAATAAATACACACTTCAGGCAGCAGGTTAAAATCATTTTCTGGTTGAGAGTTATTCTGCAAAACTATACAATGAGAAAGGAATAAAAAGGCAAATTTCTGATGCACTGAATCTCTGTTGCTTATAACATATCTGAAATTGTCACTGGTCAAATTGAATTTTTAATTAAGTAGAAGAGGGAAGGAGTAGTTGGTGTAGAATGCCCCGGCAGGCCACAGCAAGCAAAGCAGTACACGTTCACTGCGGATAGACGAGGCTGTTCCTTGCAAAGTCTCTCCTGGACACTGTGCTTGGTAACATCCATACAGGCAGTGAGCTACCCCGATTCTTAGGTCAAGATGAGATAAGACAGTTTCGCACACCTCTAATGGTTGAGGTTATAAGCCAAGTCAAAGCTACTCGTCATAAATTTGGTGCTCAACTATGTGTCTGTGATGCCACTTCTTCCAGCCTCTGAATGATTACTAAATCCATTTTAAGTATGAGAATCTAGCCACAGTCTCTATATAAAGGACTGCATATATTTTATAGGCATCTATTAGAAACCTCTAAGAGAGAATTATCCAAAGCTGATTTCTGGCAACTATATTTCTACTGTCTGTGGATACACTTAGTAAGGATGATTCTTCTCAAAGTTGGTTAGGAAATTTTTTAAAAATGTGTTTGTTAATGAACTTTTGTGCCTCTAACACCCACTTCCATGTCTCTGGAGAATAATTCTGCAAATCTGTTATCTCCCATAGCCCTTCGGAGTAACACTGTAAAATCTGTTATCTATTGAGATTTGTTGCTTTTCTGGGATAATGACTTTGATTTTATAACTTAATAATTTTTCAAGACTTGTTTATTATTCTCCTATACTCCATGCTAAGATGATTCAGGAATGGGATGTCTTTTGGGCAATATACACACTTCTAATAAAGAAGCTGAACATATTTTCCAAAACCACGATGATTTTTGCCTGTCCTCCCTCCCTGACTCTTGCTCTCCAGCCACTTAGGCTTTGGAACACGATGATCTCCGTCCTTTAGTTCTGTTTCTGGGGCTGTGGACTCTTCTATCCTCTCACAGAACAGAGTGACGTCAGGAGACCATTATGGATCTGCTGCTTTTTAACAGCAGAATTTGACCACAATTATAGTTTAAAGACAACACGGCTAGTTGCTTGTGGTACAGTCACCCAGGGAAGCCCTGGTCCTCTGGTATCTCATGAGTCTTACAGTTTTAAGAGAGAAGACAGATAAGTAAGGAAATAATTACAACAAAGCATGGAAAGTGGGGACACAATGAAAACACAGTGTGATTTGAGTGGCTCTGAGTTCAGGCTCAGTGTTACACCATTTTCCCTTTTGTTTCTCTTGCCTATAGTGGTTATAGCTTTGGGCAGGTATTAATCTTTGCATCCCAATTCTGTAACACAATCTGTATGTCTGAAGTCCTCCTGCCTCTGCCTCCCGAGTGCTGGGATTACAGACATGAGCAACCAAGACTGGCATTGTGATATGTGATATGGGAATCAGACTTGGGACCTTACACTTGCCAGGCAGATGCGAGCTAAATCCTCAGCCCAGTTCCTTCTTACTCTTATTCTGTCGGCAGGATGACTCATCTTTTTTGGCCCCTGTTCCTACCTGTAACTCAGTCTCCAGGCCAACCTGTACCTTTCACACCATGCCCCACATCCTCTTCCAGGTCCTTGTTGTTTGAAAAGGCAATGTATTCCTCTCCCTGTCCATCTAGGAGATTTTTGTGAAGAAGAAAAAAGAGTACTTAAGCCTAAATCCTTTGTCTCTAGAGCAACCCTACATTTTTTCTTGTTTTTATTTTGGCTTTCAGGGAAGATATCTGTTGAAGAATGAGTTGCACATCTAAACATTTTTGCAAACAACATTTGGCATTAGCTTCATGATCTATAATTTACTTTCCACATTAAACTGGCCCAAAACATCAATTAAGCTTAGGGCATAGGGAAGATGATGTTTTCTTATTCTAAGTCTTCCACAAATATGAATTGCTCTGGTAATACATTCATTTAGATGAGTACTGGTCACATTTCTTTAAAAAATCCAAAACAAAACAAACCAAAAAGCTCTGTGGTTCAGTAGAGCTTATTCAGAGTGAACTGCACACTGAAAGTAAATCTAAAAGAAACATTCACAGTTGTTTTTATCACCTGTCCTCATTAGTTGCATCTCTTCATTTTCTAATTAAACACAGTAATTACAGAGAGTTCACATTCATGCAATTATGTGAGAGAGAAATGGAGTTATGTCAGTGTCAAAATTGTGGCATATAATTACTGCCTGTGTTAAAGAACATGCAAAATACAGAGAAGAAAAGACCTGGAGCCATAATGCAGTAGATCTTCTTCAGAGCTTGAAAGTAGGAGGAGGTGGGGACAGTTAAGTCAGGGTTTGACAAAACTAGAATCAGCCTTTATCTTTTTTTTTTTTTTAACATTATGAGCTTTCTCTTTGTATACTCTTCTTAGCATCACTTTTATCTGGCTCTCAGGGCCTCTTCTTCCTCAATGATTATTTCTCAGAAAACTAGAGCTATCAATTTATACTAAGGTTTAAATGGCCTGCTATTTTCAGGTTCAAAGTGCTACCATTTTTGGAGGCCTCCCATGTATCTGTTATGTACAAGGAAGGAATAGCCACAAAAATGAAAGAGACATTGTATCTTCCTTCAGAAATATAGTTTCCCCAGAGATTTAAATGAGTATTTGCAAAACAAAGTGACAGATGTCAAGAAAGGAAGCAAGTAGAGAGTAGTTAACTCTTTCTTGTAAATGTTGTATTCCCTCATCCTCTACCGCATCTTCAGCATCTTCCACTCCTGGCATGTAGGGTTTCAATAGAGATTTGGTAATTTATTGGAGATATATTTGGTAATTTATTGGAGATATATTCAGTTTTGCCCGCAGGACATTCTAGGTATTACTGTCTTGTCAGCTGATACATTAGGAAAAGTTTACAAGTGAACAGCTTCTAAAGTGGCTTCCAAAGATCCCCACCTTCTGGATGCTTCCCACCCTTAGTATTGACTGATTCAGTGATTTATTCCTAACAGTAGACTAGGGAAAAAAAGATGTGATATCACCTCTGAGTTTAAGTAATAAAAGCCTATGATGCTTTCCGTGGCTTTTGTTGTCTGCTCACTGATGAAGGCAGGGGCCTGTCACGAGGTACTTCCTGGAGAGATCCAAGTGACAAGGAGCCTCTAGCCATCAGCTGGGGGAGGAGTGAAGGCCTCAGTCCACAGCCAGCCAGAAACCGGGTCATGCCAGTGACTACAGGAGTGAGTCAGGGAGGGATGGCTGAGCTTATCATGACTGCACCCAGGACTGACATCTTACCTGCAGCCTTCGAGATGCCTGGAGCCCGAATCCCTTGGCTAAGTCCTGTTCAAATCTCTGATCTATGCGGTGGTAAACTGTGAGATAATAAATATTTTGAGTCAGTGAGCTTTGGGATGATTTGTTACATGGAAATAGATAGCTAACACAAGGTGAGAGCACATTTCTCTTTTAGGTCTCAATGTTTTTCGTATGGGGGAACATTCTGAACCAGTTGCTCTTTGTTTAATGCTTATATTATTATGCTCATGAATCTGTAACCCCAAATAAAAACTAATTTTTCTCTCAACCTTTAAACATCGATTACAAATTCATTAAGCAAGTAATTTAAAACAGTTTAAACTAGCTGCAACTATATTTTAGAATGGCTAGTCCTTGTAAACATTTCAAAAGCCTAATTCACACACATATAAAAACAAAGACTACAGAATTTACTACCATAGTTTCACTTTAATTGACTCTAAAGCACCAATATTATGGGTTGGACACTTTTCTTTTTCTGTGCTTGCCTTTCTATGCTTATTTTGATATACCTTCAGGCTTCAGTATTACTATTTTTCCCCTCTGGGGTCACAAAATTCTTAGCACTTCCAAAGAAAAAATTATCTTATCAGCACAGTTTAGAATGAAGGATTGGTGGTCTCACTGATTAATTCTTGGTCTGGCTTATTCATTCTGCCAAGGTGATTCTAACCTAAACCACCTTTCCA
>PVIR01042975.1:0-11970 GCA_004026965.1 Petromus typicus | reverse complement strand
AGATGGCATACATGAATACAGGTTTGAAGGATGTGAGGATGGAACAGGAGGTGTCACAGAAACACCACGCAAAGGGTTTCCCTGACGTATTCACAAGTCTCAAATTAGTTTATCTGTTGTGTGCTAACAACACACTGGGGAAGAATCCTGAGATTGTTTGGTTCACAAATCCCTGGTTCTCAGACTTTCCAATTTTAAAGTCAGAGAAAGAAAATAATCCTGACTTTAGCTGATATGGAAATCCTGCAGAGCTATAGAAGAGACCTGTTGCAACCACCAACCGGTCTGAAAATCTCCATCTTTCTACTTATCAGCCAGAGTACTTCCCAAGGATAACTATGGACTCCTGAGTAAAGTACATTTCTTCAGAGGCCTAGAGATCATGGATATAGCAACTGCCAAACTCTTGCTCAACCCGTTTTCCCTCAAGAGACATTACATTAACTACCATCCCCATCACTAAGAATTCTATCTCCCTTGTCAATTTATGGCACTACCCAGGAAGATTATAAAATGAACCACAGTAACAAAAAAATAGCAACTTCTTAATGAAAGAGATTTTTTTCTAATCCTAGGTGCTGTGGAAGTGGCAGTGGAGCCTTTTTAACTGCTTCTAAAGACAGCTATGTTATTTCCTTTATGACTGGTACTTTTTAAAATGAAGATGTTTGTAAAATTAAGGGTAGACACCGGGTATGGCGGCACATGCATGTAATGCCAGCACTCAGGAGGGTGAGAAAGGCTCATCACCACGATTTCAAGGCCAGCAGGAGCTACATAGCAAGACTCTGTCTCAAAAGAAAACAAAAGGTGGGCCGGGGAGTTAGCTCAGTGGTTCCGGCGCCTGTCTTGCAAGCGCAAGGGCCCGGGTTCGATTCCCCGGTAACCACATAACAATAGTGGGTGTGGAGACTCACAGCCAGCAGCAACCAGTACCACATACCATAGTGCCGGGCGTGGTGGCTCACGCCTGTAATCCCAGCACTCGGGAGGCAGAGGCAGGAGGATTGTGATGTGAGTTTGAGGCTGAGCTCAGGGCCAGCCTGAACCACAAAGCAAGACCCTGTCTCAAAAAAACCTTAAAAAAAAAAAAAAGAAAACAAAAGGCTAGAAATTGGGCTGGGGGTGTAAATCAAGGATAAAGCACTGGTCCAGCATGTGCATAGGCCCTGGTTTCAGTGCCAGCATTGAAAAAAGAGAAAGTAGAAATTATTTTCTGTAGCCCTGTGTCTATTACATCACCACCATTAAAGTTGCCAGTAATCCATTCTTGATTTCCTGCTACTATGAATTCAAGAAGTACAAAAAATTTTAAAAGATATGGCATATATAGTCCTTGCCTTTGAAGGGACATGTATTCTCATTGGGAAGATAAGACAAATACATCAACAAACTAGTCACATCAGGAGAGGCCACTGCAGGTGAAGGGGTTTAAACTGGATCTTCACATAAGTAGCAAGAAGCAGATTCGAGAACAGGCATGAAGCAAAAGTGGACCTGGACGTGGCTTGCTGGGAAACAGTGAAAGGCCAGTGTAGTTGAAGGAAGCTAGTCCACCAGAACTGCATTATATGGGAGTCAGAAAGAAAACAGGCCAGATGAGAGAAAGAGAACCTTAAACATTAAGTCAAGGGGTTTGGAATTTGACGGCAGACCAATATTTAGGAATACAGTGTTAGTGAGGCTGAAGACGGTTAGAATGGGTAGGACCAGGTGGGATGTGGAGACAGTTAGAAAGCTACCAAAACTCCAAGTGTGTGGAGATGAGGACCCACAGTGGCAGCAATATTACCAGTTTCATAGGTGAATTTCATAAAATACAACTAAACTGAATTGTACTACTATAAATTAACAGTGTCAAGATTTTTCAGAGGATGATATCAGATGAAATTTGATTATGAAATGAAAATTGTTATTCGACCCACCCAGTAACAATTCCGATGATCAACAGGATATTTAAAGGGAAAGAATCTTACTGTTGTTTATACTTTATTTACAAGGTGATAACTTCTACTTCATGTGACTTTCTATGTCCAGTTATTTGACATAGTGCTTTCATGCACTGTCCCCAAAAAACTCTGGCCTGATAAAGGAGAAAAATCTAATTCTACTAAATGCAGAGAAATGAAAATACTGGCTTAAACTTAAATACTGCAAATTCCAAAAAGTTGGCACAGTGGTCCAAGACACCTATTATTCAAAATGCTAATATATTGGTTCCTAATTAACCATTTCACAAGGAGAAGTTCTAACACTTAGAAATGAAATTTCTCCAATTTTATCAATAGTGTGTTCATAATGGAAGAGTATCTCAAGAAGCCCACTTGAGTAGAGATTCTGAATGAACAGAAGCCAAGTAGCCCTAATTTTTATAGGTGACTGCCTGGGACAGGACAAATAGTGTAAAGCTAAATGTTTTCTTTTATGAATCTGAAATGAGGGATATATCAAGGATGTTGACCTTCGGGGCCATACCCACATGGAAACAGCCCCCTTTACCACCTCAGAGCCAAGCAGGTCGCAGCAAGACACTTCCTCCACCTGAGCTGTGAGAGCTTTGCTTCTCTACAGCTCCTGGTACTGCAGAAGCCAGTACCCGGCGTCCCTAAGTTTTCATTCTGATCTAATGTCTGCAGCAAACATTGTCTCTGTGCCATTAAAACACTGGTGCTGTTGCCACTTTCTGTCCAGTTTGAAGAAAGTCTTTTTTTAAGAGGATGTGGCTTCATTGGTATTTTTTCCTGGTCCATCTAGTCATAAGTATGTGTAACACTCAGGATCACTAATGGATGTTGAATACTGGGTACTCAATAAACAAAGCCCTGGACTGGTCTCATCCTCAGCACAATCCACATAAAAGAAAATGTTTCTTTGCTTCATCCCCATTTCTAAAGAAATCTTGTTCTCTACAGATTCCCACATCCACAGAACACATTGGGAGATCAATGTGACTTTAAGCTTTAAACCTTCTACACTGTGATTTAAGCATAATTTCTCCATAATGCAGATTTGCAACATTTAAAATAACAGTTGTGTTCATTAATCCTTTGCCATATGGCATGCTGCATATTGCCTTGGAAAATCTGCAAGACAAATGGGCAAGACACAAATGGTCCCTAATATAGAGCTGTATTGGTCTACACACACTGGGATGAACTCATAAGCTGAATGCCTGAAAAGCGTAAAATTCACATCCACATTAAATATGAACATAATATTATACTTGGGGAATGACTTCAAGGTGCAAGTTTTTGTTCTTATAAACATTTATTTTTCCTCCAGATTTATTGTGCTTTTCTGTAATGATGTGAAAAGTCTTCATTTCCCTTTTCCCAAGTATTGAAGTTCAAAAAGTCAAGTCTTAACCACAGACTAATCTTCATCTCTTCAATGTCTTGTATGTTGATTTAGTTTCATATGTATTTATATTAGTTTTCCTCAGGGACTTATACATCAATATATATGTATATATATATATTCCTACACATATATATACAAGCTTTTTACCCTCATCTTACCACTTGAGAATACAACTTTAAGTATGTTTTACACAGCTGTTCCTTGGTCAAGGTCATGTGCAAGAGCAAGTCGGTTTCTGAAGAGATCTTGTTTTGTAGGTGAAGGATCCATTGAGGGATTCTCATTAGTTTTTTCCCTGTATTCTGATCCACTGGACCTAAAATCTCAGCACACAGATAAAGTACAGGTTGATTTGGTTTTAATTGTTTTCAAATATCTTATCCAAATTGTTTTGCATTTGTAAAACAGTTGCCTCCTAGACCTGGAATAATTTTTACTCCCCTAACTCAAGAGTTAGGACATGTGTATCTAAGATTTGCTGTAAACATAAAGAGAGCAACTTTCTAATCCTTTATGGAGACAATTGTGTGAACTGTATATGTCAGTGTAAGGTACTGTGTAGTAATACTTTAATAGGGGACTAATAACTCAGAAAATTCAAAAAAACCCCTATTTTGGGTCCAATAAAGTAAATTACCATAGCCTTTAAATTCAAATAGAACTCATTATTCTCAACCAAGGTTATTAAAGGCCTTTACTGAATCTGGGCATTACATTACAAACTCTTGCTTCTGCTTATTTGCATTTTTAAATGAAAGATTTATTGAAGCCAGCCACACACATATGCTACATTTAGTAGAATGCACACATAAGTACAGTAATCAAATTGAAGAGAAACTAAAATCTCAACCAACACAAAGGAGACCACAGCCAACCAACAGTCAACACCTCAAATCAGTCCATTTGAGTCCCCAGTCGAGAGTGCATTCTTCCTTTATCTTGGTTAAACCAGTTGGGTAATCCATTCCAGCTCTGCACCTTCTCCAGTTTGTTCATGTCAGAGGTCCCTGGAGGGAGGAGGCTTTCTGGACATAACCTCTGATAGCCTAGGCTGAGTCCTTTTCACTAGCTTAAATTCTGAACTAGAATGGGTACATGTAGCCCAGCAACCAAGATCCATTATCAAAAGACCTCATGGAGGATATATATGAAAATGATGCTAGACATGAAGTTTTTAATCTGAAGTGCCTGTGAAACTGAACAAGCTCTCTGTAGGCTGAGGCTGAGTTGGATGTGTTTGCCCTATCTAGCTATTGTGCCTTCTGTCTGTAAAGAAGGATAACTGGCCTCCAAGATTGATCACTGTCATTGATATGCTCTCCAAGTCTTCACCGTTATTACTAAAGACATGACTCTATCATTTGCTGAATTAACTGGGCAGAATTCAAACATCCTTTTACATTATCCAGAGAAAACAGTTGGATCCACACAAAGTCTATTATTATATCTGGAAACCTGACTGACTGACTAGATTGTTTCTTCTTTTCACCCTAATATTGAGTATTGCAGAGGAAGCCATAGCTGCTCACCACGCTTTTATTTCTAGTCGACAAGGAGCACTTTTCTACTGCAAACCAGCAAAGAGGAAAAACTGTTCTATCTCAATTCCAGTACTTCCAGGTGCTCAAGTAAGACAAAATCTGGGTAGGGGAAGTTCTCTTACAACAGGTTCTACATGCCCTTTTCCAAACTCCAGATCTTCTCTTATCTTTTACAACTCCTGCCTAACTCCAATTCATTTCTAATTAGTTGTACCCAGACTCTTAAAGAGATATATTTTTTGGCCATTTCATCCTTTCTCTATGTTATTCTGTTATTCAGGATGCCTTTAGTTCCAGGGGCAGGAAGTAATGAATAGGATTTGAATTGGGCTGCTGTTTTTTCTGAATTGTACCCCATGACAGTTTCTCAATAGAAAATTATTAATCAAAATTTAAAATCTTCACCTCAGATTTCCCCTCTTATCTACATCTGATCTCTCCAAAACCCAAAATGTTACACTTTGATGTTCCAACATGCAACTGTTTAGTGTTTACCTGGAAATGGGAAAGCTTTGATGTCACCACCAGCCCCAAGGACCACAGAAATCTTCACCAGTTGCGTTCCCATTTCTGAAACAAATGCCAAAATCGCCCTGTCTAGTTTTTAAAGTATAAAGACTCAGCTTAGTTATTTTTTCTCTTTTAACTGCTCTTTTCACAAATTGTAACTTCCTTGGGTCTCCCATACCTGAATGTCTCTCCATTTTTTCATTTCAACTATTAACTGCTGGCTAACTTACTAATCCTTTTCAAAATCCAGCATTTTACTGTAGTCATGACTAAAAACTCATTATCATCTTTTGGATAATTTTAAGTGAGCTCTTTATAATGATTAATATATGACTAACCAGACATCTGGACTCTTGCACAGGTGTGGCGATAGGCTCTGAAGTAATGCACACCTAAGTTAATATGAGAAAGGCACAGAATATATTTGCTTTTATTCTCTTTCTCCATAGAACACAGAAATGGCTTTTTAGCTCCTAGCCCCATCCTGGCTGACTGCAAGGCAGAGGTGAGCAGACAGTATAGGGACAACAGGTAAACACTTGCTGGGAAAGGGTACGGTGGCTCCAAGTACATTCTGACACACAGCAATCCCAGAATTTTGTGGAAAGAGGAGAAAGGACTGAGCTTGTTTCTAACTCTCCCCTCAATTCAAATGATAGAGACAAAGAAAATCTTAAGTTATATAGGTTGACATGTAGGGACTTATTACCAGATAAACCTGGAAAGCTTGTGTGGCAATGGGGAAGGGAAAGGAATGGAATGTAGTATCACAGAAGTCTTTGAGTTCCCTGACTGGAAAGACTGTCTTCCATGACATGTTTGGGAGACATGCAAAGGGAGAAGAGATCTGGGTGCAGGGTGGACACCTGTCCTCCTGGCCAAGTCAGTGAGTCCTGCCTCATAATCAACACTGTCAAATTAGCATTCATGTAATAAATATCTGTTATGTACTAAAACTTGCAGTTCCCAATGGACAGAAACTATTTCTTTTATTCTAGACAGAACCTAGTAGACTGAAGACCATAATAATTAATTCCAAATGATCTACAAACAATTATAATCAAGATTATGTACTACAAAAATGGTTTCCCTTCAACTCTCCCCTTCAGTTTTAAAGGTATATAGGAAGTGAGCTATGAGAAAAACCTAAAGGTAGGTAAGAATGGAGAAGGGACTTGAGATGGGCTTTGGAGAAAGAGAAGAATGTCAGGATAAAATCATTAGTTGATTCTTCACCAGTCCTCTTTCTAGTACATAATCTGTTTCATGGTGAAGCCTGGGCAAACACAAAAACAGTTGAGAAGATACCCAAAAAAAAAAAAGATTCAGTGATCTTTAATTATATGGATCCCTGTACATGCACCTTTTTTTCAGGGTGCAACTAAGACAGAATTTGATACGATTGATGGAGCGAGGATGAGGACAGGAATGAAAATATTCTTGAGGCATATAAATTATAAACTGCTAAAAAGGAAATGAATGGGTGAAGAAATAGAAGCGATCACTTAGATACTATATTCTTCATCTCCTACTTCCCCCAAATCTGGGGCTAAAAAGTGAAAGCTCCATCTACATTCTCTATCGCTAAACTGTCTTACATAATCCTCCTCCCCATTGCCACACCCCCAACCAGAAATACACATTTACCCAAGTGGAAGATTTACACATAAATATAGAGTAGCATTTGCCTCAGGCTTCATACTAATCTAGGTTTAAATCTTTGACAATCTCCATATAGATCCTTCTAGAAGGGACAGTTTGCCTTCAGTCCTGCTCAGAGACAAGAGAATCAGTCCAGCATCAGCTTTTCACATTAGGTCTGTCCTGGTTTCTAAGAATCTTCATTTAAAATATTTAAAGTCACTTAATATTTTCAAACTTTAAAATATGTATACTTTATTCTGATCGATTATGGATAGCTTTCAGGGACATGTGATTTGGTATCTACCCAGGATAAATGTCTGAAATAGAAACAATGAGAGGGTCCCCCTTTTCCCCAAATATGGTGGGCTTTTTCAGGATTTTTTTTTAATGATGTCAACTTCACTTTCCCTTTTGAATCCTTGTGGGTATGAATATCCGGCCCTCCCAGCCTCAGAGGGAAGAGAACCCTTTCTCAGGTTTTCTGTTGCATCTGGCTCCATGCCTAGCTTCATCCCGAAGCAGCATTCTGGGTGTGTGGGGCCACCAGCCAAACAAGCCCCTATGGAACAAAAAGTGTGTCAGTGTAGACAGGAAAGAGCCTCCAGAGGGCTGTAGGGAAGGGAGGCAGTAAGCCCCAGACATGACACAGGCAGCCTTTCTGATCCTCACCCATTGGGAACTGTGAGGCCAGACTCTGGGGTGGTTACGCTTCTCAGGTTTGGACACTTCTTAAAGTCACTGAACTTGCTGCCACCTTGACTTGCTGGCACATGGGAAGAGCATGGGCCCAATGTCTCTTCCTGGTTCCTTCCTGTATCTGTGCATATACCTGACTCCAGAGTGCCTTCATATGCAATGGCCAGGACCATGTCATTCATGATCTTAAACAAGTACCTAGAATAGTGCATGCATATAATGGTGTGTTCCCACCCAGGCTGAAAGGTGCTGAGCCTCCTGCACTATTCTGGGCCTCCCTACCCTTTCTCACTATAGCATTATATTGTACCATGGTCTAAAATGAACTTTCCATGGTTCTTGATGAAAACAGTCAGGATATAAACTACTTAAACTGTGTCTTTATCTCATGCTAAGTCTCCAAAGCACTATTCCCCTAAGTCACATTCCCAACACTCTAAGCATAAAGCCATACCAGGAATCACCTAACGGTGCTGACTATTTGAGACTAGATCAGTGAAGCCAAGGAAGCTCACCAAAGGCAGACCCATCTTCTGGCTCCATCTTTACTTCCACTCAGATAACATTGATCCATTCAGATTTTCAATGCAAAGGAGAATGCCAGATGGATCTGGCAATGCGACTGACAGACTGATCTCTAAGAAAGGAGAGAAGACTAAGAGAACCCACTGGCCCTTTCTCTAAGGAAAATCCTGAAAAGCTACAAGAGGACCTAGAGCAATTAACCAACATGATTTTGGAGATCCCATATCAAGCCCTCTGCATTTCACCCAGATCTAGGGGAAAAGAGAAAAATAAAATCTGACTTCTACATGGTGGGTCTTTAAAACTGCAGGTCCAAGGCCCCATTCATTGCTTGTTTCAGGTGGTAAAGAGATGTGGTCACTCAGTTACAATACAGTTAAACTATAGATAAAACAGATCTCCACACTAGAGGGAACTTTAGTGATTTCTTTAGCAATCTCCACCTGGTGCAAAAGTCTTTCACTAGAGTCACCTAGCTTCTGCTTAAGAGAATCTACTTTCTCATGAGGTCAGCAGGGCCAATTCCAGAACTCTTACCCCATTAGTTCTGCCTTCTGGCTACAGAGAAGACAAGTCTGTTCTTTCTGCCTCATGTGACTAGCAGAGCACTATCTACATGATCTTTCCTTTCTTTTTTTCACCTCTTTCTTTTCTTTCTTTCATGCTGGGGATCAAACCTACGACCTTAAGCAGACTAGATAAGCACGCTTCTTCTGAGCCTCAAACAGGAATTTGTAAAGGAACCAGTACCAGATCTATTGCTCACTGTTTTCCAGTACTATTCAGTCATTTTGATGGGCAGTGGGCAAACATGGCTATTAATTTGGAAATACTATGCTTCACCAAGTGGGGTGGGGGTAGAGTTGTGCCTTAGAAGTTTGTAGTCCTTAGAAGAACTTAGCAGTTTAAATACCAAGTTCAGACTGGAAAGTTCTCTGCTTGTAGGTCCTGCTACCCCTTTAAAACCTGACAGAAGTAGCCACTGGGCCAAGAAAGATCCTAAGTCTACGATCCCACAGAGAGGTGTAACTCTTACCACCTCAACCTCTGAGTAAAATGGCTTCAGGATCCAGAAAGTCACACCTGCACTGATTTGCCTTAGCAAAACTGAAAAGGGACGACAGGGCTGTGGCTGAACTGTGATCTTCCTTCCTCTTCCCTTTCTTGTGACAACAGGCAAAGGATCAACAATGAAAGATCCCCTACTTTTAGCACCACCTCCCCATGGAAGGAGATTTACACAAACTGCACCAAAAAACCACTCACCACTCAATATTGCCCTCACTTCTTCTAAAACCATTATCTAAACCAGTCGACAAAACTTTACTTTTAAGAAGAAAGTCATTTCTCACAATTCTCTAAAGACAACAATAAACTTTTAACGTTTCTATCTTGTTATTTAAAGACCTGTTGTTTAGAGCTGTCTTCAAAAACCTCCACCAAAAGAAACTAAGTGCAGTAGCAGGGAGAGCGTCCTCAGGTGAGGAAGACAGGCCTGGGGGCCAGTGCAGATAACAACACCAGTAACTTGTAGGCAATGGCCAGACTAGCAAATCCCTCCATGGTTGAATCTGGATGCTCAGCGCCCCGGACATGTGTCTGGCCTTGCCTCCCACACTATAAGAGTGCAGTCTAAAATGTCTGATGTTTCACACAACAAAGACTCAGACTCTCAAAAGAACCAGGACAGTAAACACCTTGTTTTGCCTCCAATGGAGTGTGGACACTCCTTTAAAGTGATTTTTAACTTGGACCCAAGCCAAATCCATTCATTCAGGGAAAACACTAGCAGAAGTCCCAGTAAACATGAACGAGCGCCAGGAAAAATATATGCCGATAAAGGCAAAATGCTGAGATGTCCTTAAAAGACTTTGCACGGGTACAGAGATTCTGATGGAGCGCCCATTATGGCCAACTCCAGTAGAGGATCCCACCCCTTCCAGCTTATTTTCCCAGGGACCTCCTCTCAAAACACAGGGCCTTGGGAACAAGGAGAGAGGGATGAAAGACCGGAGTGGCAGGGAGGGAGCTGAGTTTGCTTCTACTGGGGAGATTGCAATGAGATATATCTTCACCCCGCAGGAATCGAGGCTACTGGGTGCAGGCACTGAACTTGAAGCAGTGATTCGAGACCAGGTTACTTGATAATTATCACTGTTAAAACTTCAAGACTTAGCCCAAAGGGAAATGAGTTACAATGCTGTCTTGTCTAAGGGCTACTCACTTCTTTTTAAAGAGCTTGCGGAAGGAGCTGCGAAAGCCCCCTTTCTGGTCTTGCCTGGGGTTTTGATCGCTGAAAGACGTTTGTTCACTTTCTCTTTCTTCCTTTGGGCAGAAGCGAGTGGTGTCTTCTAAATGCATTTCCTGAAAACACAAAAGAGAGATGGTTTTTCACTCCTTCCCTAAAATATTGATCCTCACTGTGGGATAGTTGTCTTAGCTTTGTCATTTTCCTCTCCTACCCTAAAAGACTACACCCAACCCCAACTAAAGTAAACTTATGCCAGTCAAGAAATTTGGAGGTGGAAAGAGGAGAGTTTTCAGCCAAGTGTTGTATTTTCTACACATCAAAGCGATAGTCTAGGGTAGGCTATGACACAATAATAATTAAAGATAAGGAGATAATAAAATTTAGATAATGTTTAAAATTGTAGAAAGTAAATTCTTATTCTGGCTCCAAAACTGTCTCTTCCTATCTCTGGATATTTTTCTCTTTCTACAAAATAAAACTCTTTAACTGTAATTGTAATGATAATTTTAAACTCATCTTTACTCTCCATTTTATGCATAAATGAGGGAAGAAGTTTTTGAGAAGCTAGGCATAGTGAAGCATGCCTATAATCCCAGTATTTAGGAGGCTGAGGTAGGAGGATTACCATTAGCTGGAGACCAGCCTTGACTACATAGTGAGTTCAAAGGCAGCCTGAACTACACAGAGAGACCCTGTCTCATTTAAAAAAAAAAAAAAAAAAAGTTTTTGAGAGGCCAGAAATGTTTAGAAGTGTCAGCTAATATTTCTAAACTGTAACTGTGCCTTTAATATGATTTGTATAATTCACAGTTCATATTCTCAGTGTAAGGTAAAATAAATAAAAATAAGGATGTATCTTTTGTGTATTCTTTTTAAATGTGAGATATACATGGGGTGGCTTTTTTTTAGAGTTTTTGAGATAGGGTCTCACTTTGTAGTTCAGGCTGTCCCTGAACTCAGCCTCAAACTCAGCAGTCCTCCTGCCTCTGCCTCCCGAGTGCTGGGATTACAGGCATGAGCCATCACGCCCAGCACTGTGGTACTTGGTACTGATTGCTGCTGGGCATGAGTCTTCATGCCCAGTATTGTATGTGGTTATCGGGGATCCAACCCGGGCCCTTGCACTTGCAAGGCAGGCACTGGAACGACTCAGCTAAATCCTCAGCCTGAGATATACATATTTATATGCCCACAAGCTAGAGATGCGTGTATATATGTATATTCTATAAAATAAAATATTTGCCTTGAGGTGACTGTGATGTAAAAGCAATCTAAAACTATCTGCTTAATTTTGAATCACCTTAAAAGTATCCAAGAAGACGAAGCATAATTTTTAACCAGGACCCAAACCAAGTCCATTCATTCGGGTAAGGTAAATTCATGATTTCACAAAAATCTTTCTGTGGAACCACACTTTAATATGCCCAGCATCTGTACAGTATT